>QZGG01000564.1:0-122654 GCA_006409495.1 Sedum album
ACTCTCATTGCCCAATCAGGTCTTTGTTTACTAATTACTATATGAACCATATGCAGATATGTTGGAAGGCTTTTTGTGAAGAAGAGTTCAGAAAAGCCAGTGGACATTTTGGGAAAACTGAAAGAGATGGCTGGCTACACCCCTGATGACGAAATTAGTCTTTTTGAGGTTAGTTTACTTTCATTCAGTTTCTCCATTTTAATAGGTGTTGCTCTTACCAAATTCTATTAGAACATGGTGAATGTGATTGCTGTAGCACTCTGTAGCTTATCGTACTGTAAATATCTTCTTTTCCTTTTATTTTGACTAGCCTCATTTTCTTACATTCATGGGTCATCTTTGTTTTCAGTAGCGTTGGTGATTAAAAATATGATACACTGTGTGTAAAAATAAGAAGTAACTTTAGTATGACATGTGTCATTTGTTGTCTTTCTTCTGTCAGGAGATAAAATTTCATGGTGGTGTAATGTGTGAAGCTCTTAACATACATTTGACGTTTAAGAAGTGTCAGGTATTTCTTAGTACTTCAAATGGAGTTAGATGCAACTATTATCATTAGATATTGACATGATATGCATTCCCGATTGTTTTTTGCAGATTGATGATGGTGATATTATATGTTTCCAAAAAACAATATCAGAGTCTAGTGAGCAGTATGTGTATCAGGATGTTCCGTCCTTTTTGGATTATGTTCTGTACCGTCAGGTACTCTTATGTCAAAGAAACAGCTAAGAATCGCTTCTTTGTTTCAAAAGCTTTTTAAAGCTGCTTTTTATTTGTTGCTACTGTACCTGTAGTAGTGAGTGGTATGTAGACAGGATTTCCAATGCCAGATAACCACACACAAATAGCTGCAGTCAGACACGTACATGTATACTAATACATGTAGCTGAATGCTGAATTGGAATACTGGAAAAATGTGTAACTGTGATGTGTCAGTCTTGGAAATTTCCTGCATTTACTATTTTACTGATTTAACGTATTATAACTGTTTTCTAGGTAGTACACTTCCGTTCTCTTGATAAACCCAAAGAAGATGATTTCTGTTTGGAGCTGTAAGTGTGTCGCCGCTACACTGCATTATTATGTGGATAATTATTCTGATCATGGTTAGGCTTGTAAAAGTGAGTCTGTTCTTGATAAATTACATTTTTGACCTAGTACATTTAAAACTTGTAGCTCAAAACTAAACACATATGATGATGTGGTGGAAAGAGTTGCTCATCACCTAGGTATTGATTGTCCGTCAAAACTGAGGCTTACACCACACAACTGTTACTCCCAGCAACCTAAACCAAACCCTATTAAGTATCGTGGGGTGGCTAACTTAACTGAAATGCTGATTCACTACAATCAGGTGATTACTTCGCTTTATTGTCATTTGTTGATGTCAGCACTTCTTCTAGTTGCGTCTTTGGTGCAAAATTTTAGCACGCATTGCTTTTCATGCTCCATCTTCTGAGTCTCACGATACTTTTTTCTTTCCAGACCTCTGATATTTTGTATTATGAAGTATTGGATATTCCTCTCCCAGAGTTGCAAGGATTGAAGACTTTGAAAGTAGCTTTTCACAGCACTATAAAAGACGAAGTGAGTTCATGACGAGTACACGCTATTTTTGTTTTTTAATTTTTCATAATTTCTTAATCTCTTTCCAAACCTGTCTGTACAGGTTGCGATGCATAATGTTAGACTGCCAAAACAAAGTAATGTAGGGGATGTGCTTCGAGAGTTGAAGACCCAGGTTTGAATTATATTCTTTCCTGTCCAACTATGTTTTACTTATTCACCTTTATCAAAGATCTTATCGCCATTCTCTTCTTACACGTTTTCTGATAATTATGCGTGTCATTGAAATTTGGGAAAGGTTGAGCTATCTCATCCCGATGCCGAACTAAGGTTGCTTGAAGTGTTCAACCACAAGATATATAAGGTCTGTTTCCACCTTAATGCTTATTGACTATTCTATAATTGGTGTTTGCTTGGGCCATCATTTGCGTTATTGTTTTTCCACTTTATCTCATATGACTGAGTTATATTGTATTTCCCTGTCCCTCAGTTTGTGTTGGATCTCATCATTTCGTCGGATGAGTTTTTGAGTTGTTTATAATTCGTGGGATTTGTATTCCTGCAGATTTTTCCATCTGGTGAGAGAATCGAGAATATCAATGATCAGTATTGGACTCTTAGGGCTGAGGAGGTTAGGTTCTTTCTCTCCCTCTCTCCCTGGATTTAATTAGACCCTAAGTAGTAACTTCACTGAAAATGAGTGCTTTATGTGTTCACTTCTCTTTTAGAATTCTTTAAAAAGACTGCTGAGAATCTTGTAATCAGCGGAATTTCACTTGCTAATTTATTATTAAAATCCATATACAGCAACAGGAAGTTAATTTCAAATTTTCACATGGTTAAATAGGGTATGTATTTTTTTAAGCACCAGATAATGAATGACCATTGGATCACCTGCACATAGGTTAAAACATGTGATTGTCACGTGATATGACTATTTGCTTTGGTTGCTGACAACCTGATCTGATCTGTTGTGGTGTGCATGTCATCTCAAGAAAACATGTGATATTAACAGGAAGTAACATTGATTCAACCCAAAAATTAGTTTATCCCAAATATTAGTTTTGGTGAATAGCAAATCAAATTAAGGATCAAAAGAAGGTTATAAACCAATCTCTTATGTAGCCAATGCACCAGTTTGTTGGTCATTGTTTTTGAAAAAAAGTAAAGTTGTGATTGGACATCTAACCTTTTATATCCCTATTTTTCTTTTGGTTGAAGATCCCAAAGGAAGAAAAAGATATTGGTCCCATGATAGATTGATTCATGTTTACCATTTCAAAGTTGACATTGCTCCTAGCCATTCGGTAAGTTCAATGTAAAATTCAAGATTGCACATACTGCGATCCTTGTTAATTGTTTCGTTCGAAAACTGGTTGCAGCTGTCTTAGACTGCATGTATCACTGTTAAATATTCTTTGTATGCCTTTAGTATCAAATATAATTGGGTAAATTGCAGTAAGATACCTCTATAATACCTCTAATTTCACTTCAACCCCGCTATAATGTTTATTAGAAGAACACCACATCTGTAACCCTCTTTGTTAGCAGTCAGAAATAGTTATTGAGTAAAGTGAAAAAACTCGTATTGTAGAGGTGGTGCGTTATAATTAATATTAATTTAATTAACGGGAAATATGATAGATTAGTGCATAGATAGTGCAATGCTGGTGCATTACTAGCGGAAGTGATTACAGATGTAATTTCCTGTTATATCCTATTATTAAGGTAATGGAGTAAAAAACCTCGTGTTATAGAGGTGGTTTATGCAATTAACCTTATGTGTTTATTCATATAAAATTAATTGATTATTATTCATAAAAGGAGAAGTTAAACTGAAATTTATTATGACCAGCAGATCCAGAACTTTGGGGACCCGTTTCTGTTGGTCATTCACGAAGAGGAAACAGTGGCTGATGTTAAAAAAAGAGTACAGAAGAAACTGCTAGTTTCAGATGAAGAATTTGTGAAGGTAAGAATCCTTAAGCGTGAGATATTTTGTTGACATCACAGCACATTAGGTGTCTTAATAAGTTTAATGTCTTTGTAATATTTTGTTGCCGTAGCCTCCTCATTTGGGTTGGTGTATTTGTTTCAAGTACTCTCATGAAAAACTTTTTGACCTGGTGCAGTGGAAATTTGCTGCTGTTTCACTTAGTCGTCCGGAGTACCTCAAGGACTCAGATATCCTTTCAACTCAATTCCAGGTGTGTACTGACAACCTTATGGCGGGCTATTCAGATTTTTGCATTATTTTCCTTACCCCTTTTGAACATCTGAACTTTGTTGCTCTTAGCGGAGGGAAGTTTATGGTGCTTGGGAGCAGTATCTCGGCATAGAACATATGGATACTTCTCCTAAAAGATTTTCCAGTCATCAGGTTGACTGTAACGTCAGTTTTTTTATTTACTAGTTCTACGAATTCAAATACCTCAGCTAATCTGGTTTTCTTCTTTTGCAGGCTCGTCATTCATACGAGAAGCCCGTAAAAATTTATAACTAGATTAACAGCTCAGTCCTTTTAACATAACCTATGACTCCAGAAATTGAGGTGTAAGAGTAAGAGTGAAGTCACAACTCACAACAGCATCTGGTGGTTATCTGGCCATGTAAATTTTGGGTACTTGGGACTTGGCCACTTTTTTTTACATCTTTAAGTTCTGATTTTGTAAATTAATTTTTTGTTTATGAATTATCATTTTAGATCTTAGTCTTTTCTTCAACAATATAACGTTTCCTGCAATGGAAAGTTTTACGGGTTGTTTTAGACAACCCCTGTCAGTTGTGATTCAGTTCACAGTTGTCATCATATATGCTGTCAGTTGCTTGTTGTGCTGCCATCCTCAGAATAAGGCTTTGAACGTAGCCGTTTAAAGGTTCTACTCTAGTTGAAGTACTAGACTCCAGTGGTATTTGATGGTAATGGTGCTGTTATCGGCCTGAGCTTTCAACCGTTGATTTTAGAGAAGACCGAAGATGTAGTGTCATCTCATGCTTTGTACCATCATGTATATTTCATCATGTAATCATGTCAAAATTTGTACTCTTTTCATGATTAAATGAAATGTACCCACTTGAATCAAAAAAAAGAAGAAAAAAAAGACATCTGATCTTGAAAGAATGTCTTTAAGCTTTCAATTTTCATTGTACTACACAAAATATCTACTGCATAATCACACCAGATAAAACAGTATATGAACATTAACAACATTCCATCAAGATGTACAGATTACAAGAGGCATCAAATCCCACCTTTAAATTAGCAATGTTGTTGTCAACAGAATGTGCAGGATCAATCAATCCACCATAACTTTCATCTTTTACAGATTCCATCCCCATGAATTGGATTCCCTTTTCCACAGTTGATGTCCACTGTCCCCTAAATTATTCTACTCACCAGACAACCGTAGCAACTATCACCATAATCTGAATACCCAACCCACATTCCATATCATTGTCTTCATAGTCTTTCTCACCCAATAAAATCTACAAACTATGGATATCATCTCATCATCATGTTCCCTTGAACAAGAATCATCTCAACTTTATAAAAAGATAAATAACAAACCCTGTAGTTTATGGATATCGATTATCCGGTAATACTGGAAATTAGCAAATAAGAAAGCTTAGATGCATAGGCGAACGCTTATGGGATTTTATTTAGTACTCAGTAACAATATGTTTCAGCTGATCAGCTCAGCAGACTGACTATTACAAAAAATTCCGAACTGTTAATTATCTCTCTTGGTCTCTCTGAGTTAAAACCTGAAGTAACTAATCGCTGCACAACCGCCCGGTACATTCAGGATTTTCTAAGAGAGGCTGAGAGGTTATATATGTAGCTAGGCGGGAAAATTAGGAACTTATGTAGTAGGTAAATTTATAGGTAATTTCAAGGAGTTAGGAGCTGCAGGAGTTTCCGCAATCAAGTCAGGGTTTTGGAACGGTATTAACCTGGCTCAGTTGCATATAATTCAGGAGGTGGCTATGCAGTAAGGCTCCCTGAATAAAAGAGACCTTTTTTGGTTTTTGCACCCTTTAAAGTAAGGAACAATGAATTCCCCTTCGCCTTTTTTCCCTTTGAGTACAAGAAAGTTGGTTGGCATGTTTTCGTCATTTTGGTACTTTGAGTCCTTGCCGGTCTTGGTCAGTATGTACGTATTGTGGTTGTTGGATATGGGTGCTGATGAGGGAGGTGCGTCATTGGGGCATGTCTTGAAGATTGGCGTGGTTGCTGATGTGGGCTTTCTTCGCCAGCAATACTCATAGGCATTGAAGGTGGATGCAGCTGCAGCAATGGCTGATGTCATGGAAGGTGGTGTTGAACCGATAAGGCTGGTGAGTCTGGGCTGCGAAGTGAGGGACCGAGCAATTGAGTTTGGGTCAACCTTGTCAGTGGCTTCTTCTGCCTGTAATTCAACTTTCACCACTTCATTGAACTTGTTAGTCCAGATAGATGTGTTCCGGCTGGTTAGCCTTATGACCTTGTTGACAATAAATGTTGGCCTATGAACACTGATCACTCCACTGGTAGCCACCTTTGGTGCTTCCACTGTCATGTTTTTCTTTGTGTTGACTTCCTCGAGACCTTCCAATTCACCATCCTCAGATAATACACCATCCTTGTTAATCTCTTCCTTGTGGAAGTTGCCAGAGACCATTTCATTAAATACCTCTTTATGATCATCCTCTGCCTTATCCATGACAGCATTTTTCTCAGTGACTTCTGGCAAGTCAGATTTGTTTTCATTGACAAAAGTGAGAAGCAAGCGACCATCTTGGCGCTGGACATGGAAGTTGTTCTGGGTTGGCACGGACACAGCTGCAAGGACTAGTCTTCCATTTTCACGGCGAGAGTGCATGTGAAGGGAAGCTCCATCATGGCGAGCAAGGGAAGGCAATGGAGGAGGGAATGACCTTGGCCCAGAAGACTTCTTGCTATGATAAGCACACTTGTATTTCGCAACGTGAACTTCCTCAGCGTCAACAATTTGTGGAAGCTTCTCATCAACCAGTAGAGGCTGAGATTTCTCTATTTCCGGTTTGACCTCATCGCTGACCTCAGATGTCGGGTAAGCTGAAAACACATCAGAACCCGTTTCAGATCCCAAACTTTCAGTGCAGATCTCCAAACTCTTCTTGCTAAGACTAGTAGACCTCTTGACAAGCGGGTGAACATAAGGAGGCAGAACAGCAGAGTTGGAATCATTCTTCTGAGACAGAATTGAAGTCCAGATATCAATCTGGCTTGGCCTTTTCTGCTCATCCTTCTCCACCATCTCTCCCCCATCAGCTTCACCATCCAGTGAATCAACAACTGGCACAATCCTCTTTATCAGAGGGAAACCAGTTTCAACCAACCGTGTTTTAGCTGACATGTCAGCTGACAGCGTCCGCCTCAAAGCCCCAACTTTGGTCCTCTCACCTTCCTCACCAGCAGGCACAGCAAAAGAAGCAGAGAAACCCAAGTTGCTCACACAAGTTGACATCTTGAAACACAAAAAATAAGGGCACCTGCAGAACAAACATCAGTCAGGTATTTCATCGAACATGGTACATGCAACTCAATTTTTGATAATTTCAATCTTAAATTGATTGACAAAAACAAGCTAAAGAAGAATGGCAAGTACCTTTGGATCAAAAAAGAAAAGGGTCTGCAACAGCAGTGAATTTAATCGAGTTTGAGATGATGAGATATGAATGTGTATGTATGATGCTGATGGGGATGATGATTGAGGAGGGAGGTGTTGCCAGTATTTATAGGAGCGGGAAATGGGGATAACTGAGAAGTGGGCTGGGCCCCATGCCACCTAAAAAAGCCATATTATGCCAACACCATTACATTATCTTTCTAGATCGTCAATCCATTATATTATTCATATTATTTATTTACTATTTACTAGTCGATGATATTTAAATTATTTGTCAAAATTAAACTATTATTTTTTATAAATTTAATCGATCAATTTATTAAAAATCAACTTTAATATTAATTTTATATGATTAAAACATTATAAAGACAGTGACGTGATGATGCATGATTGAGGCAATGCGTCCATGCAAAGCAGAAGGGCACAGCCAAAGCAGGCCAGTTGTGTAATGGATGCTTATGTGCATTCTCACTACTATTCACATACACGTCAACTTATACGGCCTTAAAGTTGGCGACGTTGATTTATTCCCTGTTTTATTATCATCTACAGTCATCACTAACATTACATGTATTAGTGTTTTTAAGTTGATTGTACTAAAAATAAATGTATTCATATCTATACATATTGGCGGATCTAGAAATAAATGAGATTCAAGATTATCTCTACTAGAAGAGAATTTTTTTGAAAGATTAGAAGCGTGTAAATGCAAACACATGACGAACTGGAATTATTATACATTTTTTTAAAATTACTAAAAATGAAGCGATACAAAATTACGTGGATTTTATCTGCATATGTCTGTTAATATGAGTACTTTGTGACTGGGTTAGGGTTTTGGATTGAAAACACGCGAAATCGCGGTGCTCGATGATTGGCTCTGCTGATCATCCTCACCCCATTTGATCGATACACAGACTGGGAACTCGAACCGTACTCGATCATTCATATCAAGATTCAAGTACAGTCCAATAATGCCAATGAAAATACAAAAGTAGGATATGCATAGTTAATTTCTATGAATATATTTAGATATTTTTATTTAATGTGTATTATTGATCAGATCTTTCAGTCTATTGAATTGGTAGCTCCATCAATGTGGCATCGAGCAGCCAGCAAAGATAGGTAGATTCTTGTCTGTTTGTCGTTTCTTTATAAATAATTAAATTTAATAATTGTTTCTACACCCTTCTCATTCAAAAAGATTTATTATTATTGTTCATTCTATTTTAAATTGAACATTATGAACATTTTTTGCTTTGGTTTTTACTATCAAATAACATTATTGTAGATTTAACATTTTAAAAATCTTATCATTTACTGTAACTGTAATGATGATTATTACTATATTTTATACATTAAAGTTTAGATTAATTAAGCTATCCCATTTAGTGGGGGAATAGAATCAGGGTTGACATTAGTATACATTGTGATATTTTATTAAGCAATGGGTTACAAAGATTCTCTATGTATTGATATGACATAACCACTGACCCATTTTTTAGTATATACTTATTTTCAAAAAAATTTTACAAGCCAAACTAATATTTAGTATTATTAATAGCGATATTTAGTCAAAGGTTATAAGTGGACAAGCATTTATTGGTAAGACGAAAAGACATGATATCAGTCGTTGATTTTTATCAATCCAACGGTTAATATTGGTAACCGTTAAACACCAACCGCTCGTTTTTTTTTTGCAAATCCAATCATTCAATTAATTAAAAATCAACTTTAATCTCAACCGTCAAATTAATCAAATCAACAGCCAAAATTACGTCCTTTTCTCTCACAAAATATACATGTCTCTCTAGATTCTAACTCACGATATTTAATATTTAGAATTTGACAATTTATGTTTTAAAATCTTGAGTAGTTTGTTAGAAATTAAGTCCTAAATAATAATTTCCCAATCTGTTTATTTATTCACTTTCTCAATCTGTTTTAGCAAAATAGCATAAAGGTATGATGCAACTGTCATTTGAAAAATTACTTTTTGATTATTTAAGTAGCAATTATCAAATGCATAGCTAGTACTGTAATAGTAGATGTTATTCTACATGGCCGATATTCTCTTAGGCTTTATTTTTATTCATTAGTGCTAAAAGCGTTATGTAATGTTCGATGTTTCCCCTAATGACGGTTGAGTGGGTACGTTTGTTTAGGTTGCTTTTGTTGTCTTAATAGTCAATTTGAGAGTGCTAGTTGAGGAGAGTATCAAAGTTGTTTTGATATCCCAATTGCAAAACCAAGATAATATATTATCATACTAAGGGGTATGATTGAGAGATACAATAAATTTTTGTGAGACTGAAGAATTTTATAGTGTTCCTTACAAAACAGGACGATAAAAATGAATCACATGGAGAAAATTTATATTATGATGGCTCTTATTTTTAGTCTTCCTTACAAAGCAAACTAAAATTTCATATACAGCGATGGGGAAAAGTTCTAGGAGGGCACGCATATATTAGTGAGACCGTAGGACATAATCTCAACCATTGATTTTCAATAAGTCAACGGATGAGATTAAATGTAAAAAACCTTCAAATTCAACCGCCCCGTGTTTTTCGCAAATCCAACCGCCGACTTTAATAAAAACTAACTTTAATCTCAATCGTTAGATTAATCAATTCAACGATTAAGATTTTGTCATTATGTCTCACATAAATTTAATGTCCTCCTAACCTAACCCTACAGCGATGTAAGCATTAATTTAAATTTACAAATAAAGCTGGCTGGCTACATGAAGCAAAGCTAACACCACAATCACCATATATATTGGACCAACTTTAAGACCATGCTTTGACTGTTCTTTTGGACAGTTCATTATAATTTTTAAGTTGTGGTCCGTTTGTAAACCTTTTTACACTTATGCCTCGATGTAACTAGGGTTTTCACATTCGTAGTCACCATATTTACCTGCAGGTATTTAGTTCAGAAATATTTTGGCCCTTTTGCCAGCCACCCACCCAACATTAGGTTATTTTTCATTTTTATAATAAATAAAAATGTATTTCATTCATCGCTCAAGGATTGGACAGATGTCAGACTCATTGTGAAGATGCACGCGTAGGAGGACTTGAATCACTGATGATCATTAGGTTAAAGTTGTCAAATAAAAGCAGTTAGAAAACATTACGTTTCAACATTTTGGAATATAAACAGTAATATGAAAAGGTAACATTTTCATCATGATATAAAAGCCAGTGTCCAGATTGAAAACGAGCTTAAAAAGTTAGAACATAACCCCACAGCCTCTTGGAATAAACTCTTTCTAGCTGAGCCACTCAAAAACAGGCTACGACATATGATTCCCCAACACCCAAATGGAGCTCAAAATTATATATTCTTGCTTATCGTTCCACGTACATTGAATGCTAAACTCGAAAGGGAAGCAAGTTCGTCAGCCGATTAAAGTTGCACCACTATATATATCAGGTATCTCAACACTTTCTAATTTTGACATAAATATGATACAATAACTTAAACAATTTTATCATAAAATAGAGCAAGAATGAATCGATAGACAAAAGGAAAAAAGACAATATTGAGGTCAAGAAAAGTAGAATATATTGAGATAATTCGTATTCGAATCATTACAAGTGTGCTGGAGGTGTAACCCTAGGGAGGTTTTAAGAGACATTTTTGGAGTTTTTCAATTTTTGAAGAAATATTGGAATTTGTTCTTCATAATATCACCATATTCTGTGTGGATCGAAAGGGGTTAGTATAACCTGAGATTATAGTACATCGGTGATTGGATTGTAAACGAGAGAAAATGCAGATGGAATAAAACATAAAAATACGTTTTTTGAAGAAATATTGGAATTTGTTCTTCATAATATCACCATATTCTGTGTGGATCGAAAGGGGTTAGTATAACCTGAGATTATAGTACATCGGTGATTGGATTGTAAACGAGAGAAAATGCAGATGGAATAAAACATAAAAATACGATGATAAGGGATTTTTCTGCAAAATATTCTTTTCTACTTTGAGTAATTTTATTGGGCGATCGACACGATCCATCGACAATCCGAATAAAAACATGTGTCATTGGTAAAACGATAGTACGTAGGATAAGATGTAAGTGTTGAATCTCACATTGAGAATGAGTGATCAGCAAAGTGCTAGTGAATATACAAATTTTGAAGCTGAGTTAATTATTTTGATCAATGTAGTATTCTACCAGAAACGTGTAGGAAGAAAGTAATATATATAACCCTAGCAAGGTACAAAAGTATATTTGTATATGCATGAAAGAATATCATGCATATCATCAAAGGGAGGGCATGCCCACAGAATAGAGATATGACAATGAAGAAAGCAACATGATATGATTATGATGGTTTGGTAGCGTTAGAGTTCTTTAGCTTTGTGTGTGTGTGTGTGATCATCGATCGTTCATGATCAGATCGAACCCATTCCCTTCAATTTGGCACACACACTTACATGCATTGCTAGCCAGCTTGTCTTGGCCTATGTTGATTCATTTTGGCTTACCGTCGTCTATCCCTTCAATCATTCATTCCATTTGTTTGTTTCGAAAACTTAGAGAGACAATAATATGAATGGCTTTTTAAAGATTTAGACACGAAGGGAACTAAAGAAGAATAGATGGTTTATATAGAACACATGATTTAGATTAGACATCGATCATCCATGTTGTAGTATTTTGTGATAAAGATTTCACACGTAGTTAATTTGTGACAGTGACTAAGGTGTTGTAGGAGACATCACCAGTAAACTGCTAAGCTTTTTGCTGCTTGAGTGGCTTACAATAGTTAGGTTTTACGTAGGCAAATGCTATACGTTTATGATTAGGTTAAGCAATCACATAACAAGAAAAGTGTTGTGGTTTCTAATCTGCAAGAATAAAATTGGTGGAGAATGTGTTGCATGTAATTAATGCATCAGTATCTCAGATTCGATTTTTGATGAGCAGGAGTTGGGGTATCCGGGTATGCCCTCCGTCAAATAAAAATGAATAATTTATTTTTATAACTCAATATTAACAATTAAATATAAATAAAATTGAAACAAAAGTATCGTTTAATTTAACTAGTATTTGTGGCACAAAATAATATGTGCTAATAAAGTGTTGTATATTAAATTAAAAAATTAGAAAAAATATATTTTATGATAACTATATAAAATAGGGTTAGTAGTAATTTTTATTGATAGCAGAGGTTTTTTGAAAAGAAAATGTAGCTTTCAAGAGGAGGGTTCGGTTCCTTTGCGACCCCCTGCAAACGTGCATTTTGTATTTTCAATCATCTGCATTTTTTACTCAACTATATGCACTTTCGAGTCTGCATTTTTGCAACCGCTAAAAGACAAAAAATCATACACTAAAAGACAAAACTTAAAAAATGTAAGATATGAACCGTTGGATCGAATTGATCCAACGGTCTCGTAAAGGAGTTGCAGAGATCGCAGGATAGGTGGGGGTCGTAATTGAACGTTACTCCCCAAGGGTAACCGCCAATAAGCTCTTTCCTCTTTATATATAAAATAAATAATTGTTGATTGTTTAGGTCAGGTTTTGTGAAGCCCAATTTTTAGTGAGTGACAAATTGGGCTGGTATGCATTGGGCTAGGCCTTTTTAGTCTGCTGAAAAAGTGAAACTGCCACTTTTGAGAAGTAATAGTCTCCAACTGCTGATAGAATATTCATAATATCATGTCAAAGGCAGCTGCTTTGCTGCACTAAAAAAGGGTTTGGCTGCGGCTTCACTGGCTTCCATTAGACCTCATTTTAATGCACTACACCAACTTCATCAACATTATCATATTGACACTCTTGGTGGGATGAAGTCTGTAACCAACATTCATCAGCTAACTTTGTCTTCATGGACAAGTGACAGACCGTAAAGCTGTATCCAATCTTAGTGCTGACAAGGAGCTGACTAACACAGCCGCCAATGTCCTCATAGGAGACTCAAGTTCAAAGTCGCACCAAATCTTATAGTATAAAGCTTACAGCAGCTTTTAGTACAATCCGCAAGTTCATAATCATTAATGGAAGACAGTGTCCAGCTAAGCCGGACCAGCAGTTGCTTCATGCTGTTATGGCTGACCATGTGTTCAGTAGCTGCAAGTGAGACTGATCCCAGTGACTTCAACGTTCTGAATGAATTCAGGAATGGAATACAGAATGCCTACTTGTTAAACTGGCCAGCTTATGGGAGCACAGGCCGTGATCCTTGTGGTCCACCTTCCTGGCCTCATGTGTTTTGTACAGGTAATAGAGTGTCACAGATTCAGGTTCAGAATCTGAATTTAAATGGAATCTTACCAAAGAACTTCAATCAGCTCACAATGTTGTCAAACTTAGGACTGCAAGGGAACAAGTTTCATTCGAAGCTTCCCAGTTTCAAGGGTTTGAGTGAGCTTGAATTTCTTTACTTGAATGACAATGGCTTTGATATGATCCCATTTGATTTCTTTGATGGACTTAGTCGCGTCAGAGTCATTGCACTCGATCACAATCCGCTGAATGCAAGTGTTGGATGGGCTGCCGGCTGTGCCAAATGAGCTGAGTAAATTAGTTTTGTTGTCGAGCCTGTCAATGGTGGACTGCAACCTGATCGGTGAGGTTCCTGAGTTTCTAGGAGCACTTCCTTCACTGTCTGTTTTAAAACTTTCCTATAACCATTTGACTGGTGTCATTCCGCCAAGCTTTGCGCAATCTGCAATAGAAGTCATGTGGCTTAATGACCAAGCGGGAGACGGCATGAGTGGTTCAATAGATGCAGTCACAAAAATGAAATCATTGTCACAGCTTTGGCTACATGGTAACCGATTCACCGGAGTAATTCCTGAGGGCATTGGAGCTTTAAGATCCCTAAGAGATTTAAACCTGAACAGGAACCAGCTAGTTGGTACCATTCCAAATAGCTTGGCAAATATGGAACTGGACAGGCTGACATTGGATCATAACATGTTGTGTGGTGCAGTTCCAAAACTGAAAGCTCACGATGCTACTTATGCTTTTAACTCTTTTTGTCAAACGGATTCAGGAAAGCAATGCGGGTCTGATGTTCTAGCGCTTTTGAGCTTCCTTGAGGCTGTAAATTATCCCTGTGAACTCGCCTCAGGATGGTCGGGGAATGATCCATGTAATCAGCCATGGCTGGGATTGAGCTGTAATTCAGAGTCTGAGGTTTCTGTAATGAATTTGCCAGGACTTGGTCTTACTGGACTTATTAGTCCATCTCTTGCCATGCTAGACTCGTTAGTTGAAATCAGACTTGGCCAAAACCATTTATCTGGATCCATCCCTGAAAAGCTGACTGAACTGAAGTACCTGCGACTGCTGGATTTAACAGGAAACAATCTTGAGCCACCATTGCCAGATTTTAGCAGGAATGTGAGAGTGCTCATTGACGGAAACCCTGGTTTTCTGAGTCAAGCAAATCCATCCACAATCCCCTCACCACAGCCGGCAAAAGAAAAATCAGCTCACGACAATTATGATGCACATACACCAGGATCGCATAATTTGTCAACAGTTGCAGGATATGGTCCTAACTCTTCTCCAGCCACAGAAGTTAAAACCTCATCAACTCGCTTAAAAATAAAGATATTCATCATTGTTGCAGTGGTTGCAACACTTTTAGTATCAGTCGTCGCAATGGTTGTGCTACTGATGTACAATGTTAAAAAGAGGAAGGGAGAGGTATCATCCTCAACTGCTCCTGTGATGCACCCCAGAGATACATCTAATCCAGAGAGTTCTGCTGAGATATCCGTGGCAAACAGAGAAAATGATGGCTCTCATGCAATTTCAAACAAACCTCAGAGCGGGAACAGACACGTGCTCGAGAATTCCCATATCATTAATGCAGGAAATGTTGTAATATCCATCCAGGTTCTGCGTGCTCGTGCTGTAACCGAAACACTTGAATGAGGAAATGGCCTCCCAATAATCCGGAATCCCTGAAACACGAAGACTAGCAGTTGTAAATAAACTGGCTTCGAAGTTGTTTTCTGTATGCACAAATTCGTTGGAGAATGGGGCTTGCAATAAACACTGTTCCATCCATTATTGCACGCTCATGATAAGATCGTTCATGCATAAATCTTTCATTAGTTTCTTCATTTTGCAAATATGAAAGTGAAATAATGCAGTAGCCATACAAATTTCATGATGCCTTACTGTCACCGATTTTAAGAAGCATAAACGCAGACAAAAACAACGAGCTAAGTTTTCAACAATGCGCCAGGCAAATAGTATTGAACTTAGGGTCTATGAACTTAACTTATGTCTTGTTCTATTTTGCTAGTCATTCAAGATGGTTCAGCGGCATCTCGTCAGTCAGCCTCTCTGTTATCTCCACCTTTCCAAAAACCCTGCTATCAGCCAACAATTCACGCCGTAGTGCATTGTCCGGCACACAATCCATACTCAAAAGCCAACTTTCCCACTTCTCCGCTCTCCCTGCCCTCCCTAACATGTGAATCACATATGTTTAATGCTTCGGCCCAAACCTGGTTTCCATCACCCAAAACAACTCCACATTCGGTTCCACCGAACCCCCATCTGCATGAGCAGCCAAGACCTCACTAGATAGTAAATACAATCCATCCGGTTCCGGGTCATCATCCATCATACTCATAAAAAACCAAAAACATTCCCACACCCGTTGGCCGTCGTGGACGTCCAAGTCACCAAATTTCTGACACACATTTCATCGAACAAGTTCCGTGCACCCATCAAGTAGCCACATTTACTATACATACTGATTAAATCTTACAACTCCCCAAATCCAACCCAACCCCATAAACCAACAAAGCTCAATGAACCTGTTTCCCTCAATGATAACCCAACAACGGATTTAAACACAACGGGAAAATCATTCAAATCAATGACGAAGTTGTACAACATGCAACCAAAACTATAGAGTTTGGAAAGAGTTCAGCGTCGATAGGTACTACTTATCAATAGCAGTAAGAACGTTATACTTAATATTTGTGGTTGATTATTCCTAAATTATGAAAAATTAAGAGGGAGTTTATATTTTGGGAGACAGATAAATAATTTCAATCGGTTGATTATTAATAATGTAACAATCTTGACATATAAATTAAACGTTCAATTTAATTGTCGCCTATTTTTATAAATTCAACATTTCTATTAAATTAAAAATTAATTTAATTTCAACCGTTAGATAAATCAAATTAAAGATTAAAATTTACTCTACCTATGTCACGAAAAATATAATTTGAATTTCCTTCTTGATTTTAATCTCACTAAATATATCGGTAATGTTTAATTAATAATAACCATGAAATTTATTCGTCCGTATTTTTAAAAACTAAATTGTAGGATTAATTCTAAAGAAATAATAAAAAAAAATTAAATTAAATGAGTTTAACCGGTTAGCAATTGATGATTATTATTGGATATATATATAATAATGTATAATAAGGAAAAAAAATTCTCTATAGTATTTCAATTAGCAAGTGAAGGACTAAGAATAGAATAGAGTAGAGAGAGAATGGGCGACGATTCCAGACCTCCTGCGACCGGCTATCCAGTCCACTCATACCCACCGCCGCAACAACCACCACCCGCCACCGGCACAGCCTATCCATACCCACAGCAACCGCCTCAACACCCAAACCCTTACTTCAATAACAACAATAACTATCCGTATCAAAACCAGCAGCAAACATTCTATGTAGACCACCAACGCACAGCCTTCATCCGCCGCCTCATCGTCGGTATGATGGCTTCATTAGTCATATTCGGATGCATCTTATTCATCTTGTGGCTAATCCTCCGTCCCAAGTTCCCTGATTTCACTGTTGAATCAGGTACAGTCACTGGTTTTAATCTGTCCAATTCGTCCGTATCCGGCGCTTGGGATTTTAGGGTTTCGGTGTTTAATCCGAATAAGAAGGTTAACATAGTTTTTGAGGAGATTGAGTCTAATTTGGCTTATAAATCGAATTCTATTGCTGATAATACGCTTGCGCCCTTTACGCAAGGGAAGATGGATTCAACGAGTATGAGGGTGGCTTTTGCGGCTAATGGGGCTTATTTGAGGGATAAGGCGGTGGTGGCTTTGACTGGGGATAGGAGTGCTGATGGGGTTGTGGGGTTTGATGTTAGGATTTATTCTAGGGTTTATTTTGATGCTGGGATTTGGAGGATCAGGAGACGATTGCTTAGGGTTTTGTGTGACAATGTTATGATTTCTGTTCCGGCTGCGGGAGCTGGAAATATGACTGGTGGTGCCAGAAGTTGCAGAGTTGGCTGGTGATTGATTTCGGTCAGTAATATCCTCATTCTTTCTTAAGCTCAACCGCATTTTTTAATATAAAAGAAAATATGCTCGGTATATATAGTAATATGTATTCAGTTTTCACACAGCTTTTGATAGTAATAGCCTCTAAAGTCTGCACGTTATTCATAATTAATGGCATTTTGAGTTTCTGCTGGACTGTTTTGGCAGATACCTGCTGCCTCATCTCCTTTTTCTAGTATGCTTTGCTCATAATGCAGTAACCTAGAAGATTTTTTGGTGGAGTGATGATATAACAAAGATGTGATTTTGCATTTTGTAACCTTGTATTTTCTCACAAGAAGTCCATCTTGAGGATGTGAATCGTGTTATCAGTAGTGTACCTTAGAGTAATCTATGTGTGTTATTTAACAATGGGTTCTGGGGGTGATTGGTACGGTCATATATTTTGAGTTAGATTTAATACGCATAGGATTGATGGGATAGTGTGTGCATTTTTCATCTTTTCTTATTCATATACAGCTTGGGCTGATGATCTGCGACCAAAGTATATATATATATATATATATATATATATATATATATATATATCACGTGGTTGTCTTTTAGACCAAAGTATATATACAATCACGCATTTTGAAGACATTTCCCCTTTTATTCTTGTACCATTTTACAAAATATGGCAATTTGCAAACTTTTACTAGCTGGATATCTCTATCATTCTTTATGGGCAATAATAATATTACCATATTTATTCACATGGATCTGAGTTTATTATTCATGTCATATGTGTCTGCCGTAATGCATCTCAATTATCGAGCTTGAGCATATCAGGCATGTATTTGTGCATCGAACACCTGCAGTTGTACATTAGTTACTAAATGACTTTAGTCAAAACTATTTCAATTTTTAAAGTAAATGACAAGCTTAATAATCACCTCTGGTTTAGGTGAACAATTAATGGGAAGTCTTTTGCTGTTTCCAGAACTTTTTTGTGAATCTGATATTGTTTTCTGGTAAACACATGACGAGGAAGTTTTTACAGGACTGTCTGATAGTCTTTTAGATTCCATCTTTGTGGCCGGCGGCGGCGAAACATGTTTGTTTTTCGGCTTTCTAAGGTCATATCTTTTCCAATTATAGCACAAAACCATTGACCAAAACCTGTCAACAAATAATCCTGAAGAATGACAGTACACAGGTTTATTTCCATGTTGAAACTTATTGAATTTGGAGGTTTCCTATTGTTTTAATCTTATTTCATAATATTTCCCTTGGTTTCAGATAGGTATTTGTGTCAGTTGGTTGAACTTTGAATTTTCGTATTCTACTTGTGCTACGTTGCTAAAATCTAATAGAGATTTGCATTTTTTTCGTTTCAGGGGCCCTATGTCTGAATTTGAAGGTATCTCAGATTGAAGAGGAATGGATAATACTCTATTGTTTGCTCAGAGCAGCTAGCTTTCATGATATCCTCACCTGACTATATACAACAGCATCTAACAAATGTTTTCTTTTTGATTCACTATGTGTCCATGAGTTACACATTCCCACATAAATTCATCTTTTCCTGTCATTCCGTGGATTTGCCATGTTTTTAAAAATCCTATACATCTTTTTGCCTTTTTTTATTTTTTATAATTCTCATCTTTTTGCCTTTCCAGTTGTGAAATTTGCTAAGATTTGGCACTTTGATTGACATAGATAAAATATGTGGTACAAGAAAAAAGATACACCATTCCCAATGGGAAGTTGTAGCCTAGGCAATACTAAAATATCGAAATGGAGCCTCTTGGTCTCTACCTCTGTGTCGAAAACTGTTTTGTGAATGTAGTAATGCATGTTTTACTGAACAAATGCAGAAGATGACTTGGGACATACAATAATGTGGAAGGAAACTTCTTTTCCGAGCTTCCACGTAAATATTGGCATTTCATTTTCTAGTCTTTCTTTGAGAATATGACTTTCACTGCTTCGAAAACATCTCCGACCGGCTTTGCAGCGTCGATCTGATCATCAATTAAAGAATATATCAAGTCTAAAAACAACAAAAAAACAAAGGGAACGAGTTCAAAAAAGTGAAGGCTTCCATTACCTTCTTAACCTTTCCTTTTGCATCATAGTATTCCACAACAGGAAGACTTGACTCCAGAAATACCTTGAACCGCTTTCGAATGGTGTCAATGTTGTCATCCTCCCTTCCCTTTGTTTAAATACACAAATTTCATATAATCAGATAGCAGATAAAAGTTTTTCGTAGATAATCATACGAGAAAAGGAGATCTACGAATTATGATGATAAATGTATTGAAACATACCTGGTTTCTACCAAGAAGACGCTTCTCCATCTCCTCCTCCGGACACTCGAAGAAGAGTACAAACTCAGGCTCAATTTTTGTCTACATGAAAATTTGCAGTTATTAAGTCTGGCATTAGAATAGAGAGAAATGTAAAGTAAGCCAGTGGTAAATCTTACAACTTCCTCAAATGCTGCACGATTTTCCTCGTTACGAGGAAACCCATCGATTAAAAACTTATCATTACCACTTGCTAGCATTGCCTTCTGCAGAAGCTTGATAGTAACCTCAGAAGGAACAATCTTTCCTTCCTTGATCATATTCTGAATCATGGTCCTGAATTCATAATTTCGAAAGCTCATAATTAGAATCAATTTAAACTTCAAGTACAAGTCTTCGAAACAAACATTTTTAATTAAAATCGCACCCGTTTTCAGAACCGGATTTAATTTCAGCACGAAGGAGATCACCGGCACTAAGATGAGTATACCCAAAATGCTCTACAATATTAGCACATTGTGTACCCTTTCCACTCCCTGGACCGCCTGCTCGACATAAATTCCAAATTACAACTCACACAGGATTAAACAGGAGTCAAGAAATATTTTACACACATAAATCATCTACTTACCCAAGACAAAGACAACCTTTGCTTTCTTGAGATCAGACAGGGCTTCGACAGCAGTGCCCATTTTCTCAAATAAAATCTAACCTTTCGACCTGCGCAACCCAATGAAAATGGAGTATGATTCAAATGAAAATCCAACCACATTTGATCAACAAAAAACAGATAGATCTGAGAATTACCTGAACACAAAAAAGACCAAGTTTAAGAAAGATGTGACGAAATGGCGGGATTATATATACAGCAATTTGGAGTGGTGAGAGGGTGGAAAAAAAGGAAGGAAATTGATGGTGGGTTTGAGTTGAATTCTTGTTTGAGCGGTTTCGTCGGCAGATCGATGGAAATTTATAATTGGAGAAAGGCAAAGTGACATTCGTTTTGTTAAAGTTAATATTTGTAGTCGGCGATTGGCGCACGACGTTTTATTAGGAGCTTAAGGAACGGAACGTAAGAACGTGCATCGGATCTGATAGTTTGGCTTGCTGGCAACAACTTTTATGGTTTCACAAGCTTCCACTCACCCTATTTTCATTTAATAAATAAATTGCAATTTTTTTATTTAGATGCGGAAAAGGTAGTCGAATTTTTTTTTTGAAAGAAAATAGTAAGTAATATAATTTTTCGAAAAATTGAAAGAAAAAATTTATATGATTTCTTTTGTTACCTTTTCATTTTTCGTGATACAATCAAATATTTTAATTTAAATTTTTCATCAAATTTTCTTTCCACCAATTTTTCCATGCAATCAAACATAGTCTAAATGTACTAAGGTTTCATATCTGATGGGAGCATAATGAGTAGCAACCTAACGATCAGTCATCCGATCTCTGAGTCTCTGATTTCAGAGGTCGATATTTCAACTCTTCCCAATGCACCCTGCCTTGAGTCTGGTCTCTATCCATCGTAGGAATAAATTGTTTTAAAAAACTGATGGGCTGGGCTTGTTCTGAAGCAACAACGACAGAAACTCGGCCCAGCGACATTTCACATAAAATTACGACGCTTCTTATTCGTCTCACGTATGCAACCGATTTCAAATCACTGCTGCCGTCATTTTCTGAACTGTTGAGGTGAGTCGGATTTTTCGATCCTTTCGCGCCAATTTTTCTTGTGCGTTTATAGCTCATGGTTTCATTCTTATATATATGTGTGTTGTGTTGAGAGTGACTTGTGTTCTCAAAAAGGTTTTGGCAGAAATAAGTGATTGACAATTTCGTCATTCATTGCCATTTTTCTATGCACGTAGTGATGTTTCATTGTAAATATAGTATGTCCCTGAAAGCCATATATAACTACTAGCTACTACGAGTTAATAGCTAAACCTATCTATGTGTGAAGATTCATGTGGAGGTAGTTCAACAAATGTCAACTGCCATTTAGTTTGAATATTTTTGTTTCAAGTCAAAAGTGGTTGTTTTTGTTGTTGCTCTCGTTTCAAAATTAGTCTCTTTTCAATCTTGAATTTTGTCATTAGTTACAGAACAAAACTTGCAGTAGGAGCATCATATGTTTTTGTTTTTGTTTTTTGTTGTCTAAAATGCGATTTGTGTGCATATATGTGTCTCCTAAAACTGTCATTTGGGTCTAGAAAATGAGGGATTTTTTTAATCTTCAAATTAAATTTGGAAGTAAAAGAGGGATCACATTTCTATATGGTACAACAGAAACAGATGAGAGTGAATCTAATAGCTCGTGCGCATTGAACAGGTACGGTAGTATGTAGACTGATCGAGCGGGGAGGGATCACATTTTGCGATTGTTGAAGCAGAGGAGTGAGTTGCTATGACATTTGGGGCACTTGAGATCCAGTTCAGACAGCATGAAGTACATGAGACATCTTTGACACCCCACCAGCACCATCCCTTGCACCTTGTTGTTATCATGATGTTCACCACCAGCTTCAGTCATCAGCTGTGTCGTGTTACTGCTACTGCAACTGCTGGCCGTGAGTTTTGACGAGATGGAGCTAGCAAGAGCAAGACCCTCCTCGTCGTAATAACCTTGTGATGATGGTGGTGATAAGTTCAGCATCAAGTCAAGTTTCTTGCCACTTCTCTTCCCTGTTCTTCCCATTAATATCTCTCTTCTAAATATGTTTGAGATTACTAACAACTGCTGTGTGCCATAGAAATGGGCAATCACTATATATAGCCAACTTGTCCTTAGGGCGGCTTGCATTGCAAATTCAAGAGAATGTGACTTCTTAAAAAGATATTTCGATATCGACACACTGTATAAATACTATACAAATCCCATACTTAAGGTAAAGATGCACAAGAAGTAGCGGTCTAGCGGTCAGCCACTCGATCTCTGGTTTCAAAGGTCGGTGGTTCAAGCCCTCCTGCATATCCGCCTTGAGTATGAGTTTGTCTATTTCTTGAGCGATGAAGTAGTAATAATTTTTTTTAAAAGTAGAGATGCATCTAGAACGACTCGAATCGAGTCATAAAATTATTTATTGAACTATTTGATATAAAATGTGTAAGTATAATAAATAGAGGAAATGCAAAATCAACACGCATTCTCTACAAGCCTTTGTCACCACTTAATGCTCTGAATTATCAAAACTGGCATCCAAATTTTGAACTACTTGTCACTATTTTTTGTTGTTACAATACGAATTTAGGGCGCACAGGAACGTTGAATGAAAAATCCAATACGAAATTTTTATGGCATTCACACTACCTAAAGATAGTTTGCAAGACCAAGTAAAATGAAACTCTAAAGCAGAGATAGATTTGTACATGTTTTTGTAGTGTCAGCCCATAAAATATAATATGGGCCTTTATCCAAGATTACGACCTTAAGGGGTCTATCCATAAATTAAACAAACCTTAAGGGGTCTATCTATAACTTTAACAAACCTCAAGGTTGTTGGTGCGATTATCGATTTTGCTCTCCATCGCTTTGGCTGGATTAAAACCCTAGAGAGCTTCCATACTCTCAAACATCGCTGCCGCTGGTTTTTGCAGACTTCGTCAACATCAACAGCAACTTAGTCTCGATTCGCCACCATGGTAATATACTGTATGCTTTATTTGTGCCAGATTAGGATTAGGATTAGGATTCTGAATATGTTATTTTCAGTCAATGTTTCGCGATGTGATAGAATTAGGGTTTGTTGATTTTGGAATATGGAAAACGTATTTAGTTATATAATGTGTGTGGTGATGTAGTCTAGGAGAAAGGTTAGGGAGCCAAAGGAAGAGACTGTGACACTTGGTCCTGCTGTTCGTGACGGAGAACATGTGTTTGGTGTTGCGCACATCTTCGCTTCTTTCAATGACACTTTTATCGTAAGTGACTTGTTATATATTTGGTGAATGTTCTTCTCTTTCAGTTGATATTTGAGTATTGATTTCTCATTTATGTTGCAGCATGTAACTGATCTTTCTGGTAAAGAAACTTTGGTTCGTATTACCGGTATGCCTGGACTGTCCTTTTCTTTTTCAGTTTTTGTAATGAACATTACTTGTGCCCATTATGGTTTAACGTGCGCTCGGTTTATTTGAAGGTGGTATGAAGGTGAAAGCTGATAGGGATGAATCTTCCCCGTACGCTGCTATGCTTGCAGCGCAGGATGTTTCTCAGAGATGCAAGGTGCGTTTTTATTATTGCCAACTTTTGTGTATGGAAATACGGAGTATTTAATACTAGAACAAGCTGACTTCCAATCTTTAAGTTGGATTGTATTTATTTCTTTTTTATGATTTACTCAAGCCAACTTGTCTCCTGAGTTTAGGAGCTCGGCATTACTGCCCTACACATCAAGCTCCGTGCTACTGGGGGTAACAAGACAAAGACACCTGGTCCTGGTGCCCAGTCTGCACTTAGAGCTCTTGCTCGTTCTGGAATGAAAATTGGCCGCATAGGTAAGAGCATTGCTACCTGATTAACTTGTTAATTCATATAAGCATTTGAACTAACTAGCTTTGCACAAGTGTTACCAATAGATTACACACCCAAATCATACCTGTTTAATGATTTTGCAATTCAAATCTGTTCAGAGGATGTGACCCCTATTCCAACCGACAGCACCAGAAGAAAGGGCGGACGCAGAGGAAGACGTCTGTGAGCGATCAATCCCATCATTCATCTTCTCTTGATTGGCACACAGTTTTTTCAGAACTATCCCTTAATCAACAACAGTTTCAATGTAGTAGTGCTGACTTTTTTGTTATTTGAGTTGGACTTGTTTCGACAGTTTTCAAATAATTTGCAGACTTGCAAAAATTTCAAAGTTCTTTTTTACGTGCAATATATGAGTTTGGAGTTTGTTCATAAAGTTTGACACTTGAGGCATGTTCCCCTTCAAAACTTGTTACTCCCTCCGTCCCATCGAATGCTTCTCTTTTTGCCATTTTAGGTGTCCCACCGAATGCTTTCTATTTCTTTTTTTGACAAAAAATAAATATTAAAATATAACACTCTAATTACACTTACTAGTTAAACATAATTAATTATATTAACTAATTAATCATTATAATTAAATTAAACTAACTACCAAAATTGAAAAACCACCCCCAACAACCCTGGATATTGGTTTCAAAATTTTGGTGGGAAAGTTTACTTTTGGTAAAGTAATTTTGGTCTCAAAATTTTGGTGGGAAAGTTTACTTTTGGATTTGTCTTAATCAGATTTTCATCAAAAATTTTTATTCCTTAAATATTGTTTCTTATTTTACATTGGAAATGCCAAATAGGAACCTTTGGGTGGGACGGAGGGAGTACTTCAAATGTAATCCATGTAGTAAACATTCTCTCTCTCAAAAACCTCTCGGACGTCTCTTTTTCCGCCGGCTCTCCGCTTGATGCGGATGCTCTGAGTCTGGCGGTTACTATGCAACCGTTTACGTGAGGTGGCTGACTACTTTTTTGTTCTTCCTCCGTTGACGAAGACGCCTGGTTCACCATCCGTACCTTTCACCGCCGTCATCGTCATCGGTGTACATTCGTTTCACAGCTTGCTCCGGGTTGCCGGAAGTCACTTGATATTCTGCTCTCTGTGGTGCTGCTGAGCGCGCGACTGGCTGACAGAAGTCAGCTGATCGGGACGCTCCAAATGTTTGTTGGTCTGTTGTGGTGATGCTTCGTTGTCGTTCGCTGTCTTTCTGGTCACCAATGGCGATGGAGTTTAGCATCTATGGGTTCTGTGGGTTTGAGCTGCTTCTCATTCGCTCAAACCACCTGTTGTTCCAGGTTCATGAGTGGCGACGCCACCATTGTCAGTTGGTCAGGCTGTTTTTGCGCCAAGCTTGATTTTTGAGTTACAGTCTCGGTTGCAGGGGTGGCGGCTGAGTAGCTTAGCTATCTATGCCGCTCATGTCTTCTTTGTGCTCCATTCGGCGGGCGCCGATGATGTCTCTGATCCGGTTTGCTGGTCGGGGTGACGTTGAATCGTTACGTGTTGTTTGGTTGGAGGTTTCACTTATTTTCATCTGGATTTGACACGTGTACAACCTTGTCGTCTGTCTGTCGCTCTCCTGCATTGGTAGCGTGTACGGACACGTGCTCTCCTCAACTGCTTTGGCCATGTCTATTCAGCTCTATCTTCTGGTTTTATCGTTGGTTCAGCTAACCGAACCGGTTGATTTCGATTGAACCAGCTAAATTAGTCCATGTTTGGTTCTCTTCTGAGAATATCTTCTTCGATGTCCATGATCATTATCATTTTATTATCACAGCATCCTCAGAAGCCGGTCATCATGGTCATACTTTAAAATCTAGTACTTTTTTTATAAACAATTATTGTACGTATTGACGCAAAGTACTCGGTTTAGTTATTAGTTTTTCTTTTCCATATGTTTAGACTAGACTGAGTCAGACTAACTTATATTAACTTTTTAAATCCTTGGATTGTACTTCTGACCTTTGGCCTTGAATCAAAAAATGTAATCCATGTAGTAGCTGTATCTTAAAATAGAAGCTGCTTTCAGTACTTACGAGAAGCTCAATACTTTTCCGTTAAGTATTCAAACTTAACAAATGTAATGAAGCTTCCTCACATGACATCTTATTAGCTAAAAGCTTTATTTAACAAACTGTTGAAACAGTGTGTTGCATTATATTGAAGAAAATGGCTTCCTCGTGTTTACGACACGACAGGAACGCCTTATCTCCCCTTGTCTACCAGACAGGACTTCTATTGCACCCATCTTAACCATGGCTTGACCAAACCTGATTTTGAAGTCAACAGCTCCATTAGCGAGTGATGTTACAGTTGGTTTAGTCAATGAGCTTAGAGCTAAGGCCTGATCGATCTGCAGGACTCCTCGGCCAATCTGGATTTGGTTGTAGAAGGATTTGTCAACAGTGTTGGAGCTGGTTTTGTTCTGATCAAGATCGACCGGGTTGTCAACGGTTAATACTCGCGGACAGATTTGTTTCAGTTGGGTGAGTAATGCTGGTTGCATGCTTGGATCAGCCCTGCCTGTGTTCTCGAAATTGTAGAGACGGTTGTTTATGAAGGAGCAATGTGTGATACCAACTGTATGAGCACCTAGAAGAACCACCGTATCCGACACTGTTAGTCCTTTGTTCGAAAACCGATTTATAAGCTGGGAAACTGGGATTCCAGGGCCAGGTAAGTTGGCATTGGCGTCCGAAGCCCTAGAGACAAATCCATCTCTTCGACCCGTCTGGACTTCGTACCGTGTTCCATTACCCTGTCATACATCACAATGTGCAGAACTTAAGGAACTAATGTTAACATTTTATAAACATGTTTCTAGGTACTACTTACCGACACAACCGCATCGCGAGTCGCCAAGGCTATGATATCCGCACAAGAGACTAGGCCAGGGCATCTCCTCTCGAGCTCAAGCTTCACCGCATCAATCACTTCGTAACCTCGAACACTTAGGTTCGGAGGTGCAGTTTTCTCACTTGTTGATCCATCCAAGAGTATGGACGCATCACATCCCTTTCATTTAAGTTAAAATTATTCAAAAAAGATGACTTGTAACACAAGTAATTCAAGTTCGGACGAGGTTATCAAACTGGACTTACATTGACAAAGCAGTCATGGAACTGCATTCGGAGCAGGGCAGGGAGGATCGTCGGATCCTTAACGAATTGGTCTCTCATGAGTTTAGTAACTACGGCTTCAACATCAACTAGTCCACATTTTCCTCTATAAAATCCAGGGGCCAGAGCACCAAAGCATTGGCTTAGGAACAAAGATGAGACCAAAACAACTAAAACTGCTGCTGTCCTCATCCTTCTCTTGCTAACAGTAAGTCTCAACGTTCTAGTTTTATAAGGTTGCTTGCGGATGCTGAATTATTCAACAGATGTTCTGATTAGCTGGCATGTTAAGGGCATAGAGACAATTTATGTGACTTTATTTTTCACAACGTGCCAAGCAGTACCAACTCTGAAAGCGGCCTTTCGGCATTGTGTTCCGAGTTGACTTGAAGATCATGCAATGTGATGGAAATATACGGATATTCGCAGTTGGATGTACAAGTTTAAAATGGTAACTTGGAATACAAGTAACAACTTTGGCCAAGTTTCAGTATTCTGTGACTCTAATATTTGTAAAAAAAATTCGATAGCAAAGGATTGGACATAGATTTCTGAAACCAGATAATGAGAGCTTTTCACTAGACATTTTAATACTTTATCATCGTTTCGATACCGATGTTAGAATTTTTAACGAGGTCGGAGGTAAAACAGCCGAGCAAAGGACAGAAAAACCAATCCGTCTTTGAGTATGAGTTTGTTCATTCCTTGAGCGATGAAGTAATAATTTTTTTTAAAAGGAATTGAGTAGAGTTAATAGGATAACAAAGTTATCAAAGAATTCATTCAAACCAAGAAATAGTAATAACTTTAAAACGAAAACAAATACACTCAGAAAATCATCTCTCACCGCCTGTTGATAACTCGGCAATTCTTTCTGATCTCGCCCTGTGTGCCTGTAAGGACTTTGATTGTGCCCATTTTGATCATGGCCTCACCAAACCTTGATTGGAAATTAACTGCTCCGGAAGCCAGAGACGATACATCTCGCCTAGTCAAGGAATTTGAGGCCAGATTCTGGTCGATTTCGAGTATGCCTCTCTTTAACTGTAATTGATTGTAGAAAGACTTGTCCATAATATTGGAGCTGGAAGTGTTCTGATCAAGGTTAATTGTCCTGTCCACTGTTGCACTTATAGGGCATCTTTGTCTCAGTGTCCTGGCTAAGGTCAGGTCTAAACTTGGATCAGCTCGGCCAGTGCCCTTAAAATCGTAGAGACGGTCCATGATGAAAGAGCAATGCGTGATGCCAATAGTGTGTGCACCTGAAACACAAGTCACAGGATACAATCCATTAGGTTAAATTACATGATGTCTGAATATATCCACTTAGAAAGATTGCAGATAAGTACCTAGAAGAGCAACCATGTCAGATACTGTTAGGCCTTTCCTGATAAAACGACTAGCCAACTGGGAAACTGGAATATCTGGACCAGGTAAGCTGTTCTGGGACTCTTGAGGATTGGATACTCGGCTGTCTCTTCTCCCCGTTTGCTCCGCGTATCGGGTACCCTTTGCTAGGACAACTGCATCTCTAGTGGCAAGTGCAATGATGTCAGCACAGGAGACTAATTCAGGACAGCTCTTCTCCACCTCAATCTTTACAGCATCTATAACATCATATCCTCGAACACTTTGGTTTGGCCCAGTAAATTTTTCGCTATTGGCGCCATCCAGAAGAATCGAAGCATCACAGCCCTTATCACACACAATAAAAGTAAATAAGAGAAAATGTGTCAAGAATCAAGATGCATATAACTTGCAAGGCAAGGTATCGAATGCTTAAGAATAAATAAACTTAAATTGGAATCTTGATATAAAATCTTACAGTGGCAAAACAATCGTGGAAATACAGTCGAAGGAGAGCAGGGGTGATGGTCGGATCAGCAGCAAAACGTCTGGCAATAACTCTAGCAACAATGGCTTCCACATCTACTTTCCCACATTTTCCCTTGTAAAATCCGACTTTCAGCTGGCCATTGCTTTGCCTTGAGAAAATGGCTAAAACAAGGATGAGAATCAAAGCTGCATGCCTCTTCATCTCTGAAACTCTGCATTGGATTGGAACATCAAAAGAGTATTTATACATAAAACATGCTCTCAACTCTGCAAGATTTGTTCGCCGGCAACATTAAAAAACTAATTTAAAGTTGTTAAAATTAGCAGATTATTTTAGAAGCACTATGTAAGCATCACAGCACCTCAGCCTTCAGATATGCAGCAACTGTATGAATTAGCTGTCCATTAGCGCGTGGTTTGATAGATTCGTGCTTCAGCTCTTCTGCCATTCTTAGAATCAATTTGCCTTAGTTTTCTGTCTTTGAAATCCAACCAAGATAAACATTTATATATTCTATAGCACCATGGTAATAATAATGCTTCCCACGTCGAGTATCTTTGAGTTGGCGAAGCCTAATTACTGACTGTCACCTTGCCGTCAACTTGCCTGTACAATTTTAAAGCATTCACATTTATCCAATGGCTGACAATCAGATGAATTTGCAGAAGAAGGAACTTACCCTAGATGAGGACAGTGGGAAGGAGAAAGAGGGTCAGCTATCAATGCTGGCGGTTCAGGTCACCATTTTCAGGAAGTCGGTTATGGTGGCTTGCAGAGCAGGGAGAGGGAGAAGAAGCTGCTTCTGTTGGGATGTGTGGCCAGTGGCCTACTGACTATTGTCCCGACTTTCTTTTTAATGCTTTCCTGCGAAATATGTCAGTCTTTGTAGTTTCAACGAAATCCATGCAACTGTCGTACGACTCTAGAGGAAACAGTGTGCCAACAATTCTACTATTGATGCAAACACGCTGGTATTATGGATTCTCTGTTGTCTGGCGACTGGGCTGTTTCACAGTGCCAGTCTGAAGAAGAGTGCGCCCAGCTTGTGAAATCATTTCCACAAACTGAAGTTGATTTACTGAACTGGGCCATCAACTTGATGTCTGGTGTTGCTGAAATGGAGATTCTGAACAAAACAAATATGACGCAGGTAACACCCAAACACTGAGCGGCACATTTTGATCAAGTCAAAGCTGACGGAGTGTACTGATCTATTATAAACTGCAGATCGCGGTATTGATTACTAATCTTGATATAAACATTTTCAGCAGCCCTCTCTTCCCCTCTTAGTATCTTACCACCTGAAAGAGAACTGATTTAATCAAGAAAGATTGTCAGTCTCGGCATACTACACGAAACTAAAAGGTTTATGGGATGAAATCCAATCTATATCGCCAATCCCCAAATGCAAATGCAAGGGATGTACATGTGATGTTACTAAGCAGCTAGTAGCAATGCGAGAGAAGGAACGTCTTTATGAATTTCTCATGGGTCTAGATGAGAACTTTGGCGTTGTCAAGACACAAATTTTAAGTAGTAGGCCAATGATGTCTCTTGGAGCTGCTTTTCATATGGTTTCTGAGGACGAACGGCAAAAGCAAATTACGTCCAACGGAAAAATAAGTATTGATTCAGCAGCCTTTCAAACTCAAACGATCCGACGTTTCACTGAGGAGCTCCCTACCAAGCATTGCACTCACTGCCACATGAAAAATCACACAGTTGATGAATGTTATTATTTGAGAGGATTTCACAATTCTAGAAAGGAACCAAAAAAGGATATGTTAAACAAGAAAAGAGTGACAAAAGCTGCCCACATTGTTGCTGAGGGTAAGGCCATTCCAGGCATGACGCAAGAAGAGTATGCAAGTTTTCAGAAATTCATTTCTAGTCGTAAGGATAGCTCGGAATCTACAACTGAAGAAGAGAGTCCAAATATCAACTTTGCTGGTAAGAAAAATAATTTAAAGCCTTGGATCATTGATTCCGGCGCTACTGAGCATATCACGTTTGAGAGTAAGTTGCTGGAAAATGAAACCGAAGCAAGAGCTGAGATACCCGTAAAAATAGCGAATGCCGATGTAGTGCCGGTTGAAAGTATCGGTGACACACACCTGCCAAATGGGTTAAAGCTTACTCGAGTTTTAAACATTCCTGAATTTAAGTGCAATTTGCTTTCAGTTAGTCGCATGACAAGAGATTTTAATTGTGCTCTCACCTTCTTTCCGGATTTTTGTGTGTTACAGGACTTACCTTCGAAGAACCTGATTGGAGTGGGTAGACAATGCGATGGTCTTTATTATTTAGAGCCGTGGACAAAAGAAAATACAGCTTTGATTGTGGATTCAAGTACTTGGCACAAAAGACTAGGACACTCTTCTAGCATAAAACTACTAAATGATCATTCTGATTTTTTTACAAAGAATAAAGAGCATTGTGATTCTTGTTTGAGGGCTAAGATGACAAGGCTGCCTTTTCCCAAGAGTACAATACAAACGTCCTCTTGTTTTGAACTTATTCATTGTGACATTTGGGGTAGTTATCGTACGCCTTCATTCTCAGGTGCTCATTATTTTTTAACGATTGTCGATGATTTTAGCAGAGGAGTTTGGGTATTTCTTATGAAACATAAGTCTGAGGTGAAGGACTTTCTGATAGCATTTTGCAATATGGTTTGCAATCAATTTTCAACAACTGTTAAGCGGATACGAACTGACAACGGGACTGAAGTTCAATCAAGGATCATGCTAAATTATTATCACGATAATGGAATTTCACTTGAGACTTCTTGTACGGATACACCTCAACAAAATGGCGTTGTAGAAAGAAAGCATCGATACATTTTAGAAGTAGCAAGAGCGCTGCGTTTCGAAAGTGGACTCCCTATCGACTTTTGGGGAGAATGTGTTTTGACCGCTACTTACATCATCAATCGGTTACCATCTCGTGTACTCAAAGGGAAGACACCGTATGAAATCTTATTCAAAAGGCAGCCCCGTTACGATCATCTAAGGGTTTTTGGTTGTTTAGTATACGCTAGAGACAATCGAAAGAGTCGAGACAAATTTGATTCTCGGGGAAGGCGTTGTGTATTTGTTGGGTATCCTCACTCACAGAAGGGTTATCGAGTATTTGATTTAGAAACAAAACAAATTTACACATCGCGAGACGTCAAGTTTTTTGAAGACATATATCCCTTCAAAACTGCGATTGTAGCTGAAGATGATTCTCAGCGTGCAAATGAAAAATGGAGTGAAGAACCTGAAATGGATCTCATTTATTTAAGGAATAAAGAATGGGCTGATGATTTTGATAAAGAGGTTAGCCCAAGTAATGTGCCTGAAATTTCCAATGAAACAGAGATCACAACTAATCAAAATATAATAGATGTTTCACCATGTAACTCCAATGTGACAAACAATGATCAGCAAGAATCCCAAAATTCAGAAGATGTAGTTGTCGATGGTTTGCGTAAAGGGGGTCGAGTTAAACAACAACCAAAGCACCTCAAAGAGTATGAAGTAAATATTCCACGATCTATAGACCATTCGCAGCCCACTGCCAATTTAGGAACTTCAAAGGTATATCCTTTATCACATTTTGTCTCTTATGATAAATTTTCTTCTACTCACAAGGCTTTCCTTGCGGCCGTCACTTCGCGCGACGAGCCTAAGTATTTTTATCAAGCAGTAAAACATGAGCATTGGCGGGAAGCAATGAATAAGGAGATCCAAGCGTTAGAAGATAATGGTACATGGACTTTGCAACCATTACCACCCGGAAAGAAAGCCATTGATTCAAAATGGGTCTATAAAATAAAATACAAGCCAAACGGTGAGGTTGAGCGATACAAAGCGCGCTTGGTAGCAAAAGGTTTCAAACAAATCGAAGGCATAGACTTTCATGAGACTTTCGCCCCCGTTGCAAAACTTGTCACAATGCGAACTCTTATAGCCGTCGCAGCCAAGAAAAAATGGGCAATGCATCAATTGGACGTTAATAATGCATTTCTCCATGGTGATTTAACTGAAGATGTTTATATGAAAATCCCACAAGGGTTTGCTAAAGATGGAGAGACTAGAGTTTGCAAGTTACAAAAGTCACTATACGGATTGCGACAAGCTTCGAGAAATTGGTATCACAAATTCACTCAAGCTTTAATGATATTTGGCTTTACTCAATCTCCAGCGGACCACTCCCTATTCATCTTCAGGGGGAGGAACATTTTTGTGGCAGCTCTAATCTATGTCGACGACGTCATTTTAGTAGGAAATGATGACAGTAAAATTGCTGATGTGAAAGAATATTTGAACAAAACTTTTAGCATCAAAGACTTAGGGCCGTTGAAGTATTTTCTTGGTATAGAGGTCGCTCGTTCCAACGATGGAATAGTACTCAGCCAAAGAAAATATACACTTGATATTCTAGAAGAAAGTGGTCTTCAAGGAGGTCGTCCAAGTGACTTCCCGATGCAGCAAAATCTAAAACTAACTAATGAGGATGACAGCCCACCTGTTGATGCCCTCCGCTATCGAAGGTTGATTGGACGGCTTCTCTATTTGACAGTCACCCGCCCGGATATTCAATTTGCAGTAAATCTTTTGAGCCAATTCATTTCAGTCCCTCGCCAAAACCATATGGATGCAGCCATGCGCATAATTAGATACCTCAAGTCCACTGCTGGCCAAGGCCTTCTTCTTCCCGCAAATAACGAATTTCAACTTCAAGCTTATTGCGATGCAGACTGGGGAGGGTGTAATATGACTAGACGTTCGTGTACGGGATATTTCATTACCTTAGGAGGGGCACCTATATCATGGCGCAAAAAAAAAACAGTCCGTCGTATCCCGCTCTTCGGCCGAGGCAGAATATAGAGTAATGGAGACCACTGTGAGCAGTGGCGGAACCAGGGGGCGGAGGGGGGCTGGAGCCCCGGCGAGGAAAAAAAAAATTTTACCAGGTATAATTTATCATAATTCGATTTGGAGCCCCGGGTAAAGTAATTATTTGAGCCCCGGCTGAAAAAATTATTAGAGCCCCGGCTGAAAAAATTATTAGAGCCCCGGCTAAAAAAATTATTTGAGCCCCCGCTAAAAAAATTATTTGAGCCCCGCTAAATTTATAAGCTTTCGAGCCCCGGCGAATATTTCGTCCTGGTTCCGCCACTGACTGTGAGCGAGATCATTTGGCTTCGATGGTTATTGCAGAATATTGGAGCTACTCAAACATCAGCAACTCCTCTCCTATGTGATAATCAAGCGGCTCTCCATATTGCTAATAATCCTGTATTTCACGAAAGAACAAAGCATGTCGAGATGGACTGCTACTTTGTCCGAGAACGTGTTGAATCTAAAGACATTCTTCCGTGTAAAATTTCAACAGAGGATCAGGTTGCTGACTTGTTTACGAAGGCACTAGGCGCGACTCGCTTTCATTTCCTTGTTCGCAAGTTAGGCGTTTGTAACCTTCACGCACCAACTTGAGGGGGAGTGAAGGATCTACACTGACTCCAGTCAGTGATACCTTTTCCTTTCATGTTTTATCAAATATTTATGTGCTTAAGTTTAGCCGCATAATCTGTTATTTACATTCACTGCAACATTATTCTCGGATCAAAGATTGTCAGCTTCAAGTATAAATATGTATGCCTTATGGCCTTTCTAATATCAATAAAAACAAGAGTATTTTCTCTGTTTGTTTTTCTTCAGAAAAATCTTGAACGGCATAAACACAACGAGATCTAACACTAAACGAATCATCACTCAAACCATTTCAAACCACAAAAATTCCAACGCTTCAAAATCAAAAAAATACTCTCTTCGTCCCCTTAAGTTTGTCCAAAACCATATATTTCAAGGTATTTAAGGTAGTAATGAGTGTAAAATGTGTGGTTGAGAATAAAAGATTAAAAAAATTTGAAAGGAAAGATAAAACATGTGGTTGTGAATGAATGAAAGTGGACCAACATTAAGAAATACCAAAAAAAAAATGGACAAATATTATGAGACAGAGGGAATAGTACGCAAGCTCCGAAACTCACGTACCTTCAAATCAACAACGTGTGAGAGCGACAGCTAAGAGCTACACTACAGGGAAGCAAGTCAACGACTGTGCTCGACTGTTCCTTCGCAGCTTGTATTTATATATATGGGCCTCTAATGGGCCGGGCCCAATAAACGGAGAGGAGTTTATGAGTTGTGGAGAAGAATTGGTGTGGAAATCGAGGCGATCGTCGAGAATGGCGGTGAGGGCGACGGTGTCGCGATTCCCGATAAACGAAGAAGCGCAGGAATCATCGGGACTGCCATGGGGGATCACGGTGACGCCGTTCGCTGCTAAAGACGAAAATGGAAATCCGCCAGCACGAGGATCGGACGGGCATCTGCTGCCGCGTTGTGAGAATTGCTGGGCTTATTTCAATACTTATTGTGAGTTAGATCAGTGGTCGTGGAGCTGCTCGCTTTGCGGCAGTTTAAATGGACTTACGTCTCAGGCAATTGCTCGTTACTCTAATCCTCAGTCTTGCGCTGAAATGATGTCTTCATTCGTTGATCTCGAATTGCCTGGTTAGTTAGGGTTTTATTTACATTTTGAATAAATGGTTGGATCTGTTGAAATGAATTGCATGCGGATTTGAATGATTATTGATTTGGTTTTTATGTGGAAATGTGATCGGATTGTTCTGTTTGAGTTGTAGAAGGGGATGAGGAGGTGACGATGCAAGCTAGGCCGGTGTATGTTGCAGCTATTGACTTGTCATGTAAGTCAACTCTACCTTAGAGTCAGTTCACTTGCAAATGCCTTTATATTTGATATATACTCTTGAATCATTATTCAGGGCATATCTCCGTCTGCATGATGTAATTCTCGGCATATCTTTCATAGTTCTTGTTTTTTAGTTAACTGAGCAGCCCCTAGAGTCGATGTAGGGCATCTCTTCGTAAAGAACTTGATTAAATGTAGAAGCTGCGTGTTTGATTTGTTGTGGCTGGATGAAATGTTGAATTTGATTTGAGTGTGGAATGTTGAGAAATCAGGAAAAATCTTAAGATTTTGCTTATTATTTTTAAGAATCAGGCTCTCGTTTAGTAGTTGTGTTTCTATCTGTCATGGACATAACATTTACTACTGGATTCAATGCAGCCTCGGAAGAGTTTTTGGAGCTTACCAAAAGTGCGCTTTTGGCAGCTTTAGAAGGTAAACTGTCGTTAGCAGATACTTTTGGATGAAAGTTTTTTGTCTCCAGAAATTAATTGTTGTACTCATGTTGAGGCAGCCCTTGGTCCTGGTTCGCTTTTTGGGATTGCTACTTTCAGTCACAAACTTGGATTGTATGATGTCCAAGGACCTGTACCGCTTGTCAAGAATATCTTTATCCCTCCTGATGCTGACAAAAATTTGACCATCGACCTTGAAGATGTCATGCCTCTTCTTTCCTTTCTGGCTCCTGTATGTATCTCAACAACCACATGTTTTGTGACATGTATAAGTGCATCGCCTTGGCGCTTAATAGCTTATGTCTTTTAACTAATCAATATTTTCATATATTAGGTAGACACTTGCAAAGATAATATTGTTGCTGCCCTTGAAACCCTGAAACCCACAACCTCTTGGGAGAGAACAGCAACTGCAGGTCAAGGTTTTGATGGCGTCTTGCTTGGAGGTAGAGGTTTTGGAGCTGCGATGGAGGCCCTTTTCAATTATCTTGGAGCTGAATATGGAAACACATATGCCCTAGGTAAGCTGTTGAGTGCTCTTTTCTTCTTATTCCCTTGCTCTCAAGCTCCCTGCTTCTCACTGCTTGTCTGATTGGCATCAATGGATTAACTCAGCCAGAATATTTGCATTTCTGTCTGGCCCTCCGGATTACGGGGCAGGGCAATTGGACACACAGCGCTATGGTGAGCAGTACGCAAGTAAAGGAGAGGATGCAGACCTTGCATTACTTCCTGAACAGACGCCATTTTATAAAGATCTTGTAATGCCGTTTCCTTGTGTGGTTTCAGCCTTGAAGACTCAGTGTCTGATATTTGGCATCTGATTACATATACGTTCTGCAGGCCGCATTAGCTGTTCAAGCAGGTGTTTGTGTTGATATATTTGCTGTTACAAATGAGTATACAGATCTGGCGTCGCTAAAGTTTCTTAGCATCGAAAGTGGCGGTTCAATATTTTTATACTCGAGTACTGACGACTCAACGCTTCCTCAAGATATGTATGCACCTAATTATTTTATTTCAGATAATGATATTCTGGATCTAGAGTCTCCAAGTTGATGTTCACACTTCTCATAATAGCATTGTTGACTAGCTTATGTTAATTAATCACGTTTATAATCCATAGCTTTTGAAAACATTTTTGTCTTTACATGCATTTGGGCTACTGTGGGACCTACTCTGTATTATTTCTTATACTCCATGAGTAAAATATGCACTGTTCATCTTACAGATATCGGATGCTTAGTAGGCCATTTGCTTTTGGTTGCTTACTGAGACTGAGGACATCATCTGAATTTAAAGTTGGCCACTCGGTATGTATAAGTATAGCATTGTAATTTATCAGAGTATATTTGGTTTACTAATGTGGATCACTTTTGCAGTATGGCCACTTCTTCCAAGATCCACAATATGAGAATGTGCAGCACATTATTTGTTGTGATACCTATGCCACCTATGCTTATGACTTTGACTTCTCTAACAACGTTGGCTTTTCGAGGTATGAATTCAGCGCATGCATTGTTTATCACTGACCAGTATGTTAACTGATCTGTCAGTGCATTTAAATTGTTTTAACTTTTGACACCTGCTTTCTAAAATTAGGCTCATGAAATGACCAGAAAATCATGTTGTACCAAGGGAAACAATATATTTATTCAAGCTTTAAGTTGTATCTGCTTAGCTTTATAGACACTCTAATGAAGTTTCCTTCTGTTTTTTTGTAGACACACATCAGAATCTCCTATGCTACAAATTGCATTTCAATACACAATTATTGTGCCTCAAGATGAGTCAAATTCAGGCGTAAGCTCTGCCAGTAGGTAAGCTATCTATCTAAAATAATTAATCTTTATAAGTTGACATCATTTTTTGAATTTTTTGGTCAGCTTCAATATTAATCTCTTCTTTATTCATGAGCAAACTTTGATTTTAGTTGGTTTCATGTAGCATATGGCAGATATATTTTTTCAAACTACTCAGCAGTATGATTGTGTGATCATTATGATATATCTTACGCATCCACTTAGTTCTAAGCCATATATTGTATCCTCATATGTTAATGCTACCCACCGTGGCGCTTAATCATAGAAAAGTATGGTAAGCCACCGTGCTGACTTGGTGATTTTCGATTGTGAATTTCCATCATTTGCAGTGCAAAGAGTTCAGTTCAACGCCGCATCAGAATACGTACATTGCAATACGGAGCTGCACATAATATCCGTGAACTTTATGATAGCGTTGATCCTGAAGTGGTTCTTTCTGTTCTTGTTCACAAGGTTCATCTCTCTCCAGTAACTTTGAATTGCTTTTCTCACATTAACCACATTTCTGTAAGAACACAAAATAAATACCTGTCATGGGTCATCATAACATGGCTTATAGACTCTCATCTGTGCCCTTGTGACATCTCTGCATTTTTAGGGTCTTGCGCGATCCCTAGAATTTGCGTACTCATTTTGAGTGTTGAGTGATTACACTAAAAGAATTGCACATTTGCAAGTCCACCAATTCTTTAGAGGTTGACTTTGTATTAATTGTCAGGTTATATTGGCCTCTCTTGAGAAAGGAGTTCGGGAGGGTAGACTGCTACTTCATGATTGGCTTGTCATACTTACTGCAATGTATAATGAAGCATATGGTATTATTCAGTTCAATAGTGGAAAAACAATTAGCTCACAGATTGATACAGCATTTTCTGAGTGCCCTCAACTACAATCGCTACCTCGCATAATCTTTGCTATCCTTCGAAATCCTCTTCTTCGCTTTCATGAAGAAGGTGTTCACCCGGACTACCGAATTTCCCTGCAATGCCTATTCAGGTTTGTTGTTTTACAGAGAAATTCCTGTAACACACTTGTACTATCTTTTGTGAAGCAAAATACAGTTTGATTGGAATGGCTGGGAATTGTATATATAAGAGTGTACCTAACCAAAGTTAACTATTCCTGTGTGCTGTGTGTGCATGCAACTATATCAACTTGAATCAAGTTGTTTCTGCTTCGTGATCTTATTTTTCATTGACTAATGTGAAATATGTGATGCAGTGCTCTGGAACCTTCCTCGCTCCACCGTGCTGTGTATCCCGCGCTATCTTCGTACACAACTCCAGATAAACAAGCTTTTCCGCGCCACTCCTTGAGTCGGGCAGCGTTAATGACCAGTGGAAGCCCGATCTTTTTTCTTGATGCTTTTACAACTCTCATTGTTTTCTATTCTTCAACAGCAGATGCTGCACTTCCTTTTCCTCCACCCCATGATTGTAAGTTGCGTATATTATTAATTATATCCTAAATCAGGCTTGATTTCTCATCAAAGATATTTTTCCTGTAATGACAAACTATTGTTTTCTTGTCAGGTCTTCTAAGGATGACAATTAACCAGCTAAAGCAAGAGAGAAGTATAACCCCAAGGCTAATATTCATTAGGGGTGGACAAGAAGACACTTCCCCTTTTGAAAATTACCTTATAGAGGAGCAAGATGTGGACGGAACTGGATTTTCAAGTGCAATGGGCTTCGTCTCCTTCCTTGAGGATATCAGACAAGGAGTTCTAGAATACATGAAATGAGGTGTCTAAAAAGCTAGTTGTGCTAGGATTACAAAATGGGCTGGATGGACAAAGGCAGAAAAATGTTTGCTGCTGGTACTATGCAGTTGGACTCCATTTTATTGGAGCAACCCATATTTATTAATGACAGCATTGTGCTTACTGGAAACACATTCAGGCAGGTCTGTGCTAGACACCATGAGAGAATCATATGCCAGCAGTTGGTACTGAGCCTGCATACAGACATCCATCCTTGACGAATATTACTTGGCAGATGAATGGTGTGCCAGACATGAGTATCAAAAATTGACTATCAATTGTAACGGATGATTTCCTTGTCTCATACACAAGACCCATCAAACCAGTTTTTCTTGGTGTACTTTCTGGCTGTGTAGCGACTGCCATATGCAGAACTGAAATGGTTGTTGCATCTTCCTGTCATTGTTAGGTTCTCGTAGAGAGCTGCTAACTAGAGGCTCATTCGAATTAGTATATCATATGAACTTCAATGATACTGCATCACTTGATGAATAACGGAGACCGAACAGTTAAAAGTAGTTAAGAAAAAACGTTCATAAAATTGATTTGTTCTAAATAAATCAAAGAACTGTCTGTAATATCGGAAAGAGAATGAAATTAGTTAGATAAGTTAGTTTGTCGAGTATATGTCATCTAAGGGTCAACAAAGGGCTTGTTTTTATGATGGATACAAATACAATTGCTAAAAACGACTACTCCATTATAGAGAGAAAGTTGTAGCAGACAAAGAAAGTGAATGATGTCTTTCAGGAATAAAGTAGATTCAATTTGAGGACGAAATTGCCATATTTGGAAATCCATAATACTCCATATTGAACTAAACAACTCTTGTTCGATATGAAATACGTAGTAATTTAGGAATAAAGTTTAGTTTATTTGATATAAAGCTTTTAATTTTAAAAAATAGTATTTGTTATATTAGGGCAAACTTCGAATCAGTACATCTAATATTTCTCTTTTATAATATTATTTTAGGAGCTTTGTCCCAATATTTTTTAAAATAATTAGGAGGAGAAGTCTCATTTAGTCTAAAAATTAGTTCCATTTTAATTTTAAAGGGTTCTACTTCAGAATAAAAAATATTCAATTTTGATAAAGCCAACTTTTTTTGATTTAGGCCTCTATAATTTTGGGCAATGAGAACAGTTCGTTCTTTAAGGAGACAAATTAAAATCGACATGCATACAATTTAAACCACTTTAACTTCACGACGGCTACACTCCCAATTGAACCGATACTAATTGAACCATGTGCATGAATATATGATACTCCATCCGTCCCACTATATTTGTCCACTTTGATTATTTTATAGCTCACAAATAATCAAAAAAATGGATAAACTTTGTGGGACGGAGGGAGTAATAAGGAAAAAAGAAGGTATATGACATACACTCCCAATTGAACCAAAACTAATTGAACCAAAACTGATTTACAGGAAGTTAATTTTTCATAGGAAAATTGAGAGGAAAAGTTTAGTTTGTTTTTTTGTTGTTTTTCTCATTTTACTTGTTTCAACAAACACTAAATTTTCCATCAAATTTTCTTTTCCACTCATTTTTCCATGCAACCAAACCGAGCATTAAACATTGACAATTGCAGACATAATTTAGTGGTATTTGATGTGTGCTGCTTTCATAACTTTATTTTGAAACCCACATTTGTCCTCAGAATTCAACTATATTCCTGAAATACTGGGATCATTACTTTTTACCTTACTTTTATAAACACTAGTTTTGATCAAATTTCAACTATAAATTTACTATAACATGAGCATTTGGCTCAGGTTTCTATTTAATTTGGGATAAGGTAAAAAATTAATTTTACTTTAATCAAACTAAATCGAATTACCAAACATTATATATGGAAAAGACACAGGCGTGCACACAAAAACAAGACCGTAATTTCAGGCGAAGTGCTAAGTTTAAGATAAGAAAAATTAATGTCGAATGTGATAAATTTTAGGACAGCATTGTTGAGCTATTTAATGAACATTTATTATTTTTCAAAAGTACTCTATTTTTGTTTTTTTAAAATTAAAAGTTATTAATTTTATGGTATTAATAGATAGGGTGAAATCCAAAAGAAACAAATAATTTTAATGAGACTGAGGGACTTAATTTTTAGATTGAATTAACATAGATGTTGAGATTAAATTGAAATTTCATTAAAATTAAAATGAATTAGCAAAAAAAACGGGAAGATTATAGATTGATAGTTATCAATATTAATCGTTGGATTGTTAGAATCAACGGTATAGACGATGTCCTTCCGTCTCACATAAACATAATTGTCTTCTTTGAACTGAAGTTCAAGAGAGAATAATTTTAGTGAGACGTGGATTGGATTAATTTAGCTGTCAGAGATTGACGGTCATCAATATAAACAGTTGAATCGTTAGATATATGTATGTAACTAAATTTTGAATATTGTTAAATAGGAAAAAAAGGAAAGATATTTGATACGATCTTGTGATGCAATCTTGTTCTTTGATTAATAATATTAATATGATGAGCGAGATTCAAAGAAGAGACACTGCTGTATAACCATCCACGATTTTCACAAATCTAGCCGCCCGCTTTCATTAAAAATAACGTTAATCTCAATTACAAATTAATTAATTCAATTCACAGATCGAATTAAGTACTTTAATTTCATAAAAAATTATGTCTTTCTTAATCATATTAGTAGATAAACCTAAATTAAAGGAATGCCTTGGATCTCATCTTCTCTCTATCATAGTGTGATGCATGGATGGTGGCACATACCTTACTAGTTAAAATAGTAGCAGATGCAAACAAACCAAAGCCTCCTCCGGAAGAGAACGTCAATTTCGAATTTGGCTACTACAGAGTGGTACCTTATGGCTTATACTTGATCAGACATTTAACACGTGAATGCATATAAAGACAAAAAATATAAAGCCCTGAAAACCAAACCCTGGAATTAGGGATCGGTATTCGGTGATACCATCAATGCCAGTTTTGTTTCGATTTAATATTCAGAATAAATGGATTATTCTGATAAAAAAATATAATGAAGATAGTTAATGTTAAATAATTTTTTTGTAAGTTTTATTCCATCCATCTTTTAATGAAAGGACATGCCTTACTCACACTTAAGGCAGAGATGCACTTATGAGAGTTTGAACCACCGAGATCGAGTGGTTGACCATTATACCCTACTTTATTAAACTACATCCATTTATACTTAGCATTTAACATCCTAAAATTACTATTTTGCAGAAGGGGTGGTAACCTAATATCCATTCTCTTGGTCTAAAATCAAGAACGCGATCATGTAAACAGAAGAGACATGCATATTTGATGCTTGTCAGATATCATGTATGATATATGAGATTTTTAAAAAATTATACCTAATATAACCGTTATCGAAAAAACACTTGTCACACGAATTGATAATGGTTGCACCATTTTGCAACATTACGCCATTTTATTACCAACAAAATTTAGAATTATTAAATCCGTCTTAAAACTAGTAGTTTTAGATCAGTTGCATGCATGGATCTCATTCACTTATCACACACTCCCTAAATATGAAACGTGTTTAATTATTTTCTTAAATTTCTACTCATTTTTCACGCATGCACGCCTTCTTATGCATTAAACAATTAATTTCCAACGTGACAGTCCCTTTCAAATTTGATTCGACCACACCATCATTTGTTTCAATATAAATTCAAGTCTACTGCTTGCACCATATTATCACCTCCATCTTCATCTGTCCATCTGATCTTTGTCAAACAGATAAAGTCGATAATTATGGAATTTAGTGTACTTCATGGATCACCATACAGCGTCGTTTTGGCCTATTCCATCACTGTCTTTGTTGCCCTATTTTCACTCTCTCTCTATTTCCTCCGGTTGACAAAGCGATGTTGTAACTGTGAAACATGCAAAGCTTACCTCAGCTCATCTTGGATCTCCGACTTTCCGAACCTCTCCGATTGGTTCACCCACCTCCTTAAAAATTCCCCGACCGGTACAATGCACATACATGTATTGAACAACATTATAACGGCTAATCCGGACAATGTTGAGTACATGGTCAAGACAAACTTTGACAACTTTCCAAAAGGGAAATCCTTTAGAGCTATTCTCAATGATCTTCTTGGTCATGGGATATTCAACGTGGATGGTGAAGCTTGGAGGTTTCAAAGGAAGATGGCTAGTTTGGAACTTGGGAGTGTTTCGATAAGGACTTTCGCATTTGAGCTTGTTCGGTCGGAGATTGAGACAAAGCTAGTTCCACTGCTGGCTGGTACTAAAGGGGATGTTTTGGATTTACAAGATGTTTTCAGGAGGTTTTCATTTGATAATATTTGTAGATTTTCTTTTGGGATTGATCCTGGATGCCTACACCGGCTCGAGTCAGAATCGGACTTTGCTAGGGCTTTCGATACCGCCTCGAAACTTTCCGCTCAGCGAGCTTTATCACCGTCACCTTTTGCTTGGAAAATTAAAAAGATGTTATCCATTGGATCAGAGAAGGATCTAAAAGAAGCAATCAAGGTTGTGAACGAACTGGCTGAGCAAGTCATCAAGGAAAAACGGGCATCCAAAGCATTAGCTACCCGTAACGACCTTTTATCGAGGTTCATGTCATCAATTACTGATGACCGTTACCTTCGCGATATAGTCATCAGTTTCATGTTGGCCGGGCGCGATACAGTGGCGTCCGTGCTTACAGCATTTTTTCATTTAATATTAATCAACCCGCATGTCGAGGAACGCATACTGTCCGAATCAGACAAGATCCTCGGCCACAAAAACACAAACCTCGCATCATATGAGCAAATGCGTGAAATGCACTACTTGCAAGCCTCAGTGTACGAAACCATGCGTCTCCTTCCACCGGTGCAATTTGATTCAAAATTTGTATTAAACGATGACGTTTTACCGGATGGAACGTACGTGAAAAAAAACACTAGAGTTACATATCATGCATACGCAATGGGCCGGATGGAGAGCATATGGGGCTCGGATGCACTAGAGTTTAAACCCGAGAGATGGATTGGAAACGACGGCGTTTTTAAACCAGCTAACCCGTTTGAGTACCCTGTTTTTCATGCAGGTCCAAGAATTTGTTTAGGGAAGGAGTTAGCTATCATGACTTCGAAATGTGTTGCACTAGCTCTGATCAGGGAGTTTCGTATTCGATCGCCGGAGCTTATCGAGACGGCCGTGTTTGCTCCGGGGTTGACAGCCACATTCAGAGGTGGCTTACCGGTTACAATAAGTGACTGGAACTAGTAGTGAATGTGTGATAGTGGTTGTCAAATTATTTTACAAGTAATGAATAAACAAAACATTGTGTGGTTTTTGCTATGCTCCCCAAGTCCCCAAAATGTACATCTTTGGAGTACTTTAGGCTGAAAAGACAACTGTTTATGCAAATAATCAAACTCGGGAATTTTTGACAAAACAGCCATCACATGCTACCTTTAGCATACAAGTACTGTCTATTGAAGATGCTGTTTTTGTCTACTACATACATATATGGCTTTAAAATTATCTATATACTACAAAATCTATGAAACCACCTCTCAGGAAATGAATTTGATTTTCTCGACCAAACATGGTTAAGGTCATCACCGAGGAAATATGAATTTTCAGGCCTCAACACAACCTCCGAGATTTAGAGGTTGTAACTCACCATCCCCCAAATCCCGCCCAATAATTCTTTCTCTACTAGTCTGTATATTGGTGGAGAGAGAGAAGTCAATAATTCGGAACAAACAGATGGGTGATTCCGAAATGTGTCATAATAAGCCAGCCAGCATGGCTCCAGGATCTGTCAATGCAGCTTGTGGACTAATGGGTTGCGGATCTACAGGAGGGGGTCTTGCTGGAGGTATGGGAATGCTGATCAGTTGTTCCTTGATGAACTCTTTCAACCTGCGAGAGAGATGTTTTACTATGCTGCCAAAAATTATTGAATCGTTAGCATCACATGTATTTGGGCTTATCAATGTTGGATCTCCAGAGGCAACTGTCATCCGCAACTGGGTCCTGTCTGCCGGGTCTGTTTCTATTCGTATCTGAATAAGCGTCAGGAATAAACAATTTAAGTAATGGTTTTTTCAGATGAAATCTCATCAGAAGCACCGAGTCTCTTTAGATTCATGTTCAAAATTTGCAGAAATATAAAAGTGTGAAAGCTAAAATGTTCTAATATACTGTCAAGAGTAATAGTCATACCAAACACAACATAGGGCTCGTACTTTCTGAATGAAAAGTTGTGCTTGCTACAAGATTATTAGGATTTGGATCCTGAAAAATATTTAAAGCAACAATATTAGAGAGGTGATAATCTAGGGTTTGATAACGAAACAAGTGTCAACGACAAGTGACCTACAAGTCCTGGGCAGACCATTAGTCGGAAGCCATTTAATAGGTTTGCAAGTTCTTGGAGAGGTAATGGCTGGACACCTCTAACCTGCTCATTGTATTTTCCATCACAGTTTGAAAATAAATGACAGTCGATATTTTCAATTACCAGTTAACTGACACTCAAAAATGTCCACATGCCAGTATTATCTACATGCACCAAATATGAAGTACCATTAAGGGAGATTGTTTTGACAGTTAAGGTGCTGCCGTGATTTTTTACACTAAGTGGCAATCTTACTCAAACCAGAATTGAAGTTAGAAGTGTCCACTTACTAAATTAATTAATAAGTTAATCTATAAATAAAAGGATTATCCGCGTAAAGGAACTTATTTTCTTTATAACAACTTGAAGAGCATACCACTTCTTGAAGCTTCAAAGGAGGGCCTGAAAGTGATCTCCACTGTGGAAAAAACTCTTCAGCTGACACTGGAATAGGTTGCAAAAACTAACTCAAGACAGCTGGAAGACGAAGTTTAACATTCACCTGCAAATAAGAAAAGGGCGTTCAGTGTGAATTGATAACTGGTCAGCGTTTACTCAGGGAATTAATTGCACTGGAAATATATGGCATATATATTTACCAAATTGGATGCAAACATGTAAGAGAAGTCAAGAACAGCAACATCCCTGCTTGGCGTATATTTATAAACTCCAGCGGGCATTGTACCTATATGATCAACTGTAAATATTAGGTGAATGAAGCAACAGATATAATTCAGAAAAAAACAAGAAAAAGATGCAACAATAAGCTAGTTATTTTCACCCACCTGAGCTCGGGGAGGAATTGCATCGGGTAAAACAGATTGTTCTATTTTTAGATGTGATGGCGCCAATATAATAGTTTTCACAGAAGCTATCGGAGAAACCGTTTTATTCCCAAGGAAGAGAACAAGTCGGCCTTGATGAGATTTCCATTCAGCTTTAATGCAAATCTACAAAGAAACAATCAGATCATTTTTTAGCTAATTAGCTTCAGAGATAAGCTAACAGGATGCACAACACAATACATTTCCAAATGAATTTTTAACCTGAATGTTAGGATCTTCATAGAGGACACCACTATCTTTCAGGCATAACAGAAGAAATCTTTCAGTATTTCCGATTGGCTGCAATCATGGTGTGTCCAAATATAAATCCAGAGCCACAGAAAAATATGTGCAAAGAACAGCAGCTATTACCAAAGTTAGCAAGACTGATTTTTCTATGAAAAAGATTTAAGTATAGTGACAAAGTGAAAGACAATGGACATGAAGGTATCATTAGCTATAAATGTAAATGCAACTTCGCTTACCTTGGATGCTTTAAAAAAGTAAAACAAAAACGTCTCGAATTTATCAGATTATAAATGAATGCCTAAATGATAAATTTTGAGAAATGATTATATCCAACGTTCTGCCCGTACCTGTATGGAGTTTGTAGGCTCATCAACAGGAACAATTGCTGCGTCATCAACCAACCCTGAAATACTTTCCGTTCCCAAAGCTGTATTTTGCTCATTTGTTGCACTACAAGGCGGACCTTCCAATGGCCAGTGGACTCAGTAGGTCGCCAAGGTCTGCTGAAGGTGCTAGTTGATGATCTGCTTCACTATGAATCCCATTAGGCTGAAGAGATCTAACAGGTGCTGAGTGGAAATCCTGTGAAACATATTTACTCCAGTTATAACATCAATTCCTTTTCCTAAGGCTTAGAAACATTGAAAAAATAGTACGAACAAATACTTACCTCGGCCACCGTTGTTGGAATTTTCACAGGCCCAAGCGGGACTGTAGGTGGATTCCCACTACCATCGGGCAAATCAAGAGCACGCCTTCTTATACTGCAAAATTAAAAAGAAAGCAAAACAAAGTTTAACTTAAGGGTCTTCCCCACTTCGTTTAGACAGTGCAGTTATATCTAGAAGAAATGGATGTATTTAAACATAATTTGTGTTGCCCACTTAATTTCAGAAAACATGTGATCCAGTAAAATGATAAGTCACATATTAATATACAGTTCAAGCAAATGCCAACCACTTGCTGTAAATGCTCCAGCTGACACTTAAAACATCAGGATGATAATTTGAGAAAATAAAAAAGAAAATAATCCTTTTTACTACGTTATTCTTACAAAGGACAAATGTTAAACAATAATATTTCCTAATGTTTATTTTTCGAAATTACCATATCTGAGGAAGCAGGAAAGGACTGCTAAATAAGAGGGGAGATATTGGAAGATAACTAACTATAAAAATGGTTAGAGGCCAGATGATCAACCTAATATCAGGATCCTTCAAGGAAGTAATAATCTGTGCTTGATGTCTTTTGATTATGTCCTGGACATCAGTCACCATCAACATCCTGGTCATATTTTCCTGCACAGAAGATGTGTCATGCCAGATGCCACTTAAATAAAGTTGATACTTTCTGGTATGGTTGATTTAATATATCGTATGGAAAAGGGAAATCGGAGTGAATATTATTATCGATTGTAATCTGACCAGGCCGGGTATCGGATGTTTGGTTCACGAACAGCAATAAATTTACCCAACAAGGCCACACATTGAGACATCATCCTTCTCAGCATCAAGATGCATTACCTAGCCAAGTAAGCAAAATAGAGAAAAAATGTGAATTATACGTAAGGTTAAATACCCTGGCATTAGCTTATTTCATAGTAGTAAGATTTGAAATGGATAATTAAGGCATAAACTTACAAGAGCAAGGGCCTCAAATAAAACAGCATGTGATGCGTTGTTCTTGTTCACATTTTTGACAACATCAGTTCCCATCAATATACGTTGCAACACCTGAATTATGATGGAAATTCAACAGAAGCTGGTACACAAGATTGTAATATATTTCGATGTTCAAGCAAGACATTGACAAACCTCAAACAACGATCTTCTGGTGCTGGAATCTTCGATGGTAGGGAAATACTGAAGGGCCCTCATCTTTTTTACCTGTATTCAGACTAGCATTTTTAGTGTGTAGTTTAAATTCAAACTTTTGTTTTTTAAAATGATAACTGAATGACCAAAGATGCATCATGTTCATTTTCGCTAATGACTCATGTCCTTTACAATTATGTCTAATTACCAGTGGGCTTCTGGAATAACAGAAATATTGTAGCAGCGAGCAGCAAGGTAAATTTTCTATCATACAAGATATCAAAGTTGCTAAAGCAGAGCACTTAACATATTTACATAGTGGGTTAGAAGCAGTAATTAAAATGTCCAAACCTGAAGCCAGGGAGATGGGATACCATAGTACGTATATTCTTGTGGAATATCCTGATTCCTTGCGAGCCTCTCCAAGATTTTTACGCATTTTGGAAGACAACTCCAGTATGCATCATGGTTATTTGATACTAAAGCAACAAGAAGGCTCATAGATGATGTTAAAACCCCAAAATCACGTTCATCTAATAGTTGAGTCATCCGGTCTGGCCTAAAAGGCATTACAAGTACTTTAAGTCATAATCAGCAGATACATGGAAAAGACATTTCAAGTTCAAGCAAATACCAGCCATCCACATTAACAACATCTAGATTCTTCCTATACATGCGCAACAGACACAATGCAGCCTTTTTTCTAACTAGCGGCCGGCAGCTACTAGAAAGCTGGAGCAGACACAAAAGTACTTTAAGTCATAATCAGCAGATTCATGGAAACTAGTAATTAGGATGGTTGTTGGCTCTGCTCACAAGAAGCTTCTGGACATCAGGAGCTAACGATTCTGCAAATTCTCTTCCACCAATATTTCCCACCTGCCAGACTCCAAATAATTAATTATATACAAAATTATTACGATGGATCCTCTGTGAGGTTAAGGACATGGGTTCAAGGTACTAGAAAAAAGTTAATTAATACAGCTCACACATGTGCATATTGAAATAAAAAAGTCAAAATATTTTTTGCCAAAACAGACAAAAATTAAATCCAGCCAATGAGATTGGAAAAGCACCATACTAAAAGACGAAAGTAAGCATAAGCGTTGTTAACATACCAATGTAAGTGCAAGACACTGGAACGTTTCGTTGCGACCAATAACGTCATTACGTACTGTATTAATAGCCAATCTAAGAAACTCATGGTTCTCGTTCAGCAAGCAAGATGTAACAATATAGCCAACCTGCGTTGTTGCACCACATAAAAATTCGGACGCATAAATAACACCAATTAATTTCCGCCAAAAGTCTTGACGCAAACACAAAGAAAACAAAATTTACCTGTTTTTCTGGATATTTTGGTGCGGAAATTAACGATACTGCTTCCATGTGTCCAAAATTTACATCATAACCTAACATGTAAATGTAAAGCATTTTCCAGACATATTTCTTCTTTACATAGTGAGACAAACCCTGAGAAAAATAAACACAAATACAATCGCACTAAGCAACATTTCTACTTGCGATCAAATCGCATCATCTAAACGTACTCTAAACAAATTTACAGAGCAAAGTAACACTAAATTGAATAGCATTGAGTAACAAACCCTAACCTTATCATTTTTAAAACGAGTTCTGACTTTGCCGAGCTCCTTATCAACGCTGAATACGCTCCTGCTCTTTATTAGGGCAATTACGAATATCACTAATGAAGACTGAGAGGCCTCTCATACCGGAAAGCGCCATTGCGTTGATAAGTCTAGCTGGAAGGAAGGACTAAGGTCCGGCTCCAGATCTCGAGACTGATAGGTTGGAATGCTGTTGGCGGGTCGGGTCGGGTCGGGTCGGCGTGGGGAGAGATCAGCGTGGGGTGGACTGAGAGAGAAGATTCAGCTCGGGTGAGAAGGAGATGCCTTCCAGTCGCGATTTGATACCATTTCATTACTGACTTCTACGTTCAATTTTTGGTTCATAGTTCAAAGTCAACGAAGACATATTTTTTAAACTTTACATAATTTTAATATTATCATGAAATTAAATTAAAACAAGAGGATATATTATCGATTTTTTATTTGTTTAATCTGATTATTTAACTTAAAATTTAATTGTATATATAATTGGAGAAATGAGTTCCAGAATGATCATTAATTTTTTGTGAGACGGAGAGACATCATTTAGTACATTAAAATTTATCAATCTAAGTTTATATTAATAACCGTCACTTTCAACCACTCTTTCATTTTGCAAATTCAACCGCCGAATTTAATTAAAAATCAACTTCAATCTCAACCGCTAGATTAATCAAATCAACGATTAAAATTATATCCTTCTATTTTACAAAAACTACTCTTATTCCAGAGGATTGCTATATACACGGACGGAATGTCGAAAAGACAGAAACAACCTCATCATTGTTGAAATTAAATCGTTTCACATGGTTTTATAAATCTCTTTTTCCTAATTGTTTTTACAAAAAATCTCCCCTAAAGACTTGTTATGACATATGACACAGTAGACAGTACCTTGATAAAACGTTGTCGTTTTATATAGGAAGTTATTCGACTCCGGTTTCGGGTTTGGACTTTTGGGCCTTAATAAGGCTTATTAATCGTGTGTTAAATTTCAGTCCAGATTCGTTTAGCGGTGGGGATATACAACATTTTGTTTTGGGCCACTTGAAGGCCCAAACAAATAGCGTTTTCGGCGACAGAATCGTCGACGTCGTCCTTCACCATCGTCTTTGCGCTCCGTTGCGATCTTCGCTTGCCTGCAGATCTCCGGTTAGTCCATCTCCAGCACTTTTATTATCATCCGAATTTAATTGGAATATTTTCGTTCAGTAAGAATTGTTGAAATTAGGGTTTAGTTGATCTGAACTGACTTTTATACTTAGTTAGTTTCCAAAGTGTTTTTTATTGTTCTCTATGGATTTAAGTCTATGTGCATTGCAGTTGTAGATTGATTTGATGGAAGGTAAAGTATCAGATGAAGCTCCTTTGGAAGGGAAGGATGATTTGGGAGATATTGTGCCGTTTGATGCTACTAAGAAGAAGAAAAAGAAGAAGCCTGCTAATTTAGAGTCTCTTGGAGAGTCTTCAAGCGGCGTGACTGAGAAGATCGAGAACTTAGCTAGTAAGTTCTTAATAAAATTGCAAAGTCACTTGTGTTAGAAAGGTTTTTTAGATTAAAGTATTGTGTTTTGACATGTAGTTGCTGATGGAGTTGATAATGCTTTTGTTGGCTTGAAAAAGAAGAAGAAAAAGCCGGTATTTTTATTGAGCCTAGTGGATATATTTCAGTAGCTTCTATGGTCTGAATTTTGATTGGTTGTAGGTGGAAGTTGATGCACTCACTGAAGAGACCGACCAAGCGGACGATTTGGATGGTAGTTTATTCTTTTAAGACTTATTAAGCTCTTTTTTAGTGCAAATACTTAGTTTTTTGTTGTTGCTGGTAATAGGTGAAATTGAAGAGAGTGAGACACCTGCTTCTACACAATACCCTTGGGAAGGCACTGATAGAGACTATCACTATGAAGAGGTATGCTGGATTAGGTTGTATGATGAATCTATCGTGTTTGAATCTCTCATCATAATACCAATCAAACATTGTGATCTGACAAAAATATTTTGGAACTTTTAAAAGATTTTTTCCATTTTTAAGTTCGTTGATTACATAAATGAACTGTGTCAGTAATTGAATATATAGTTTTGCTTAATCTGATCTATATATCTCTCATGACTTTTGACCAGTGTTTAAAAATCTTATGTTGTAAATCTTAGTGTATCTACTATTGAAAAAATTTCATCTCTTGTTTTATGCAGCTTCTTAGTAGAGTGTTCAACATTCTTCGTGAGAATAACCCCGAGCTTGCTGGAGATAGACGCAGGACTGTTATGAGGCCACCACAGGTTCTTCGTGAAGGCACCAAAAAAACTGTGTTTGTGAACTTCATGGATCTCTGCAAGACGTATGTTTGCTCTCGAACTACTCTAATCTTAATGAGTAAAACGTGTCTGGACCTATCTCTGAATGTTCACTTTTTATATAGTGACAGTCACTGATGCTTTTTAAATCCAAAAATATAGTCAATTGTTTCTTGCAAGCTGGTAAAGTAGTTGGGGAGAACATGTTATTATTTTGCTTTCGTGCCAGCTTTCTCCAGTCTCATCTGTTTCATCCTCATCCATTCACAGAATGCATAGACAGCCGGAGCATGTCATGAATTTTTTGCTTGCTGAAATGGGAACAAGTGGATCACTTGATGGTCAACAAAGGCTAGTTGTGAAGGGTAGATTTGCTCCAAAGAATTTCGAAGGGATATTGCGACGATACATCAGTAAGATTTTCTCATGTCGCAAATACATATAGATATCCTTGACACTTAAAAAAGGCTTTGAAAGTATCCTTCATTAGGGAAGCGTTGTATCCTTCAAAGGTTACATATTTTTATATTAATCGTATAAATACAGTGTAGGAAAGTGTAATCATAATGTTATATTGTGAAAGTGCAAGTGTCTGGATTTATGTGTAGCAGCAAGCATCATTGGTTCATTTAACAGTCCGTTTAAATTCACTTACTCGCATTCTTGTGTTTAAATTCACTTACTCGCATTCTTGTGTTTACATATCATCCCCATAATATCCTAGGTATAGTAACTGACAGTTTATGATATTAGCCGACTTTGATTTATTAATTGGAGTTGGTGTCTTACTGGTAGTTGATTGGTTCCCTCATTATCTTTTAAATATGTTATGGCCATCACTTGCAGACGAGTATGTCATATGCAATGGTTGCAAGAGTCCCGATACCATCCTTTCAAAAGAGAATCGGCTCTTTTTTCTCAGATGCGAGCAGGTGTGATTCTCATGATAAATTTTGTTGTAATGTTGAAAATCTTGATTATTGTATCTTTGATTCAGACTTGACTTGTCGTGGTGTATCATCTTATTGCAGTGTGGTTCAAACCGATCTGTTGCACCAATCAAAGCTGGGTTTGTTGCAAGAGTTGGTCGTCGTAAAGCTGATGCATAAAGTGACTACTGATTTTCGGGACCTTTTTCCATTTCGAATTCATGTTGAAACTCTGGAGGGAGATATTAACTTCTCATATCTTTCATACTGCTCAGCTGTGATATTCTTTAGGACAATTACTAGATAAACTCTTAACAAGTATGATACCTTAAAACCTAATAAAAATATATTGAATCTAAATTTGACTGATGTGCTTAAGCGAGCAGTGAGCATATGGTATGCTGATCAACTCGACTGTATGAACAATAGAAATTCCCCAGGGTACAACTTTGAGCTTAATCCTAGTCGTGGAAGAATAATCCGACCAATGCTAATCATTCGTTGTCTGTTCCAGCTTGCCATAAGGGGCTCTATCTATATTACACCCCATGCATCTTAGCTTGTTGTTCCAGATGTCTTTCGTCCACTGCTTACTGGTATTGTAAACTGTAGTACTAACCAGATGCGTCTAAAGATGATCTGGAATGGATTATCACACGTGCTCCAGTTGGAAGTCTGTTTAAGAACACCAGCCACAAACTTCATAAGGTCAAAAACTAAAACATATGCCAAATGACTTGGATAAATGATGTTATGGGCACCTTTCTTCAACTGTTATAACATCACCATGTTCTGAGGGATGTAAATGACTGGGTGATTTTATAGGGGAGTATGGGATCCTTTTACTGCCGTTACTAGATGCACCAGAAGTGTTTTGTGTAATATCATCTTCGTCTGTTGATATTCTTGATCTGACTGAAAGGGCAGATCTCATGGATTCAGATAATGAAATATTGAGCTGACTTTTGTTCTCAACCGGATCCGCCTTATTGATGGCCCTGTGTTCAGGAATGAGAAGAGTTCCATGTAAAGGTGACGGAGCTTCACCCGATCGGCGATCATAGCTCAGGAATGCTGCTATGAATTTTGAAGGATAGCAAATCTAATAGTATTATGAAAGAGCTTGCTTAGGGATCGAAATAAATCTTACCTGCCACTGCTAGAGGAAGTTTTCGCCACTCCATGCCCATTACTGAGGGTTTTCCTTCCAGGCGTGCTTCCAATTGTGTACATGTCTTCTTTAGGCATTCCCATCAATCTCGTGTTATCTGATAAGCAATTGAACTCTTCAGGCATATTTGAATTAGAATACCAGGGGGACGGGGAATTTAAGTTGGCAAATCTTGGTCTATTAGAATGAGCAACCCCAAAACTATGCCCCTTAACAGGTATTGAGCCACACGAAATTAACTGTATCAACATGTCTGTGACCTTTAGCCTGGGACTGGATGGCATCTGAACATCTTTGTCAAATATCTTGAGATGGAGCTTGGATGGCTGAGGACTTTTTTCCAGTGGTATCCTAAAGCTGTCAACTGTTTTAGCATCCACTTTATTTAGAAATTCAGTAACACCAGGTTTTCGACGAGATGACTTGCTGGAAGACGGTGGTGTTGCTAAAAGACCATTTCCAATTAAAGCGGCAGAGTTCTGTCTCTCCAGGTCAATACAATGTTGCAAATTATTACTGGATTCCTGTTTGGAAGATCCAATAGAATCATCTGAACCACTCTGAGCACAGTTATCTTCAACCTGCGGAACAATTGCATATTCTTCAGTTTGTGTTGATGCATCTGCTGCATTTCTAGTTTTATCATCCTTATTTTCTTCTATTCTTAAGACATCACCCGAACCAGAAGTTCCATCCACTCTAGACTCCAAAGATATTCCCCCAGAATCTGGGTGCTGATCCGATAGATAGCATTCATCTTCCTGAAAAGCTTTGTTTCCCTTCAGATTCCTGCTTGAAGAAGATGACGAATCATCACGACTTTTAGCATAGTCCGGTTCAGGTAGTTGTTTGAGATCCTGCACAATAATGCTTCCAGTTGGACCAACACAACCTGAAAGGTGGGAGCATCTACACTGTTATAGTGTTGCTTGTATATGCAAGTTTGCCAACCCAAATAGCTAGGTATAAGTTTCAAAGAAGTGCGTATGCATATAGTTTGTGTAAGCATGATATGAGACATAAGACAAAAAGACAAGGGGAATTTGGCCTACCAGATAAGCTGTCCTCGAATAGCTCAGAACCTTTAAGAATGTACTCATGTCCATTAACTGGAACAATAAGGTCATCATCAGACAAGTCATGCCAAACATATCCAGTCTTGTAGCTCCTAGACATTGAGCAGCATGTGTGAGTAACAAGCTGAAAACATTCTTTCCCAAAAACTGACTCCAAAATATTCATTTCCAATGGTTAAATTCCCCATATCCAAAGTAATGGAACCAGCTTGAATGTATAAAAGATATAGCAGGTACGCTCGCAACCCTTGCTACGCTCAAATGAACATAAAGAATTACGAATAGAGAAAAACAGGCAAACAACCTTTTAGACGACCATGAGTACTTCAAATGCAAGCCTCTCCCTCTCAAATCATCTAGCCTGTTAACCACATCTGAAAACAAATTCAAATTTCACACTACTTACAAAATCACATTAAACCCTCAACATATACACTCTAAAATTCCCACTCACCCCTCAAATAAAGACCATCAGGAGATGACAACGGAACTTCGATAAAATGTGGATGCTCCAAATGCCTGTTTTTACACAAATAATAAACCACAGGCACTTTCCTATTCTGATGGTACTTTGGTGACTTCTCAGTCCACACTTTATTCCTCTCTGGACTCGTCCGTGTCTGCCTATACCTCCTCATCCTATCCTCCATATTCAAATCCACCACCGTCACCTCCTCAAACTCAATCAAATATCTTAAAATTTCAACAAGACAAAATTAGATCTAAATACATCACAACAATCTCATTGTACCAAAATATCAATGTCAAAGGCGTGGAATAGAGTAGACGGCATACCTCTTGAGATCGATATTCCGACGCAGTTGACAACGCAGAGATGCAGACTGAGTGGATCAAAAAGGAGAAACAACAAGCAAAGCAATCATGAGTTTTGGAATAAGATATTGACTTGCAAACAAAACTACCAGACAGTATAAATCTAAAACTTTTCACAGCCTGAATATTATATACATATATAAAGAGAAGGCTAGTTTGAGACCTGGAAGCGAAGAGGATGGATGTGCGAGTGCTCGTCGGCGACAACGTTGACCGGAATTAAGGGCGGGACAAGTCAATTCACCATTTGACCGGAAGTCTGGATTTGGTTTCAATTTTCACTAAACGAAGGGAAAGGAAGATCCAATTGAAATTGACTTCACACTGAATGTTCTCGTTCGGCCGGTCCCACCTCCATCGGTTTATGTTTTCAATCAATTGAACCGACCCGGGAACATGCCGCGAAAATGACCACGTTTAATTTAAAACTACATCGGTTCGACATACAATTACGTTCAAACTTCAAAGGATTCAATAAATCTATTTGACGCAAGTCAAAACTATGTATTTTTAGTAGAAAATTCATATAAGATTTTTAGTAGAAAATTCATATAAGATTTTTAGTAGAAAATTCATATAAGATTACATTGAAGAGTTAAATTCTACAAATACATTAAATATATGTGAAATGGGATTACAAAATTTCAACTAGTGATTTTTAATTTGGAAGTTGAGATTAAAAGTTGAGTTTTGATTAAAATAGGCGGTTGAATTTGCAAAATATACGAGCGATTGGATTTGAGATTATTTTTTATTTAAATCACATCCGTTAAATTGATGAAAATCAAAAATCAAAAGATGTCATACAATCGGATTAAGATCCAGTGCAGCGAAAACTATTTAATGCGAGCCAAAATTACGTAGTTTTAGTAAAGGGTACACTCAAAACTACGTAGGGTTATAGTAAAAAACGTCAATACGACGTCAATTTTTACCCTCGCAGCAAATAGCTGCGCATTGCCGGATCCGAGTCCCATACAGTCTTACGAAAAGATAAATATCCTTTTTGAAGCAATTTCTTACATAGAAAGATATAGGGATGCACAACCGGTCCGGACCGGACCGGTGGACCGTAAATTTTTGAAAATGAGGACCGTGGACCGGTCCAATTACGGTCCGGTCCGGGTTTGGATCGTAAACCCGTAATTATTATTTTTATTTAATTTTTAATTAAAAAAATTAATTAAAAAAATCAAAATAATATATATTTTTAACTTTATATACATTTTATTAAATATTCTAAATATTTTCAGGAACATTTAGGTCTTTTTTTTATTTTTTATTGATATATATCTATTTTATATGATATGTTTTTAATATTTTAATATTTTATATTAATTTAATTTATATTACGGTCCGGACCGGACCGTAAATCTCTTGGACCGGACTGGACCGGACCGTAACCCGTAAATATGAAATTTTATGGACCGTGGACCGGATCGTAATTAGACCGAGACCGGACCGGATCGTAATTTTACGGTCGGTCCGTCCGAATTTACGGTCCGATCCAATTTTGTGCATCCCTAGAAAGATAGGATGATCATGTCGCGGCCCAAAGTGAACCGTACCCGACCCATTAAGTATTTTCGTAACCGTCACTTTCGGTACTAGTACAAAACAGTAACCGCCTCTCCCTACTCGCCCTCAAGCAGTTGGGAAGCTAAACAGTGCGGCGATTGTCTGTCTCATTTAACACTGTCTTATTTATTTAATGATTTCTTAATCATTTGTTACACATTTGTCAAACACGCCCTTATTCCAAGGGCATCACAATCATACTTTATTTTCAAATTAATTAAATATGTCTCTCAAATCTCAATCATTCTGTTAAGTTTTAACTGCAAAACAGTGACAATTTACACAACTGGAATAACACATTTGTTTGAGAATATTTGAGACATTTGTGACCTCTTGCTGTTTTAACATAAGGATGTAATGCTGTGTTTTCTTGTGTCAGCATTCGGGTAGCTGTGAATGATCCCTCTTAGGATCAGAGCAATAGTTGTAGATCATATGGTTGTTTTGCACCCATTGCATAGCCAAAACTTGCTGCTGGCTCAATCCGTTTGAACCCGTTGGTGATACAGACGGAGCGTGACATGAACTCGGTCCATTCGTGGTGCAACCGGAAATTTTAAAGTTTCTGTATTGCCCAACGAATGGCTGGTACTTATAATCAGCTTTATACCTTCCATCTTCAGTAGCCCATGAGGATGCATCCCATATCGAACCATATAAATACATTGGCCTTTGCGGATATGTTGAATCCACCTTTCTTGGATATCTTCTTACCGGCACATCGTCCACAAAAAATCTGTCAATAGGCTTTGAGTTACTTTTGAGTGATTGTGTAGTAGTTGTAAGAAAAGGATGCAAAAGAAGATGGGATTAGTTACATGATCTCATTAGGGGACCAAAGAATGGCATAGTTATGGAAATCTTGAGTTGGATCAAACCATAAATGAAATTGCATCTCCCTCCCTACAATCCTTCCATCCCCACTTCCTCTTATGTAAACATTGGTTTGCAAAGTGTATGGCTTCCCTTCAGTTGTGCCCAAAAACTCTATGTCAATTTCATCATGGTTTCCCGGAAAATCTTGATTGTTCGATAACTATACGTATCAAATAATCAATAAAATGACCCATCAAAACTATATTATGTACAATATATCATTTCATTTAGGTAGCTTACGTACATAGAGCGATGTGATGACCCCGGCGGTGTAGCCCGGTTGAAGCTTCATCGATGCACCAAAGTAGCCCGATCGATACATGTTGTGAGACTTGAATCCACTTCCTAAGGAAAGAAACAGAGAAGCTAAGTAATTAAACAGAAAATGTTGGAGCCAACTTTTTTTAGAAGTGTATTGACCTGAATTTTTATCAAGCCAAATAGTCAGGGAGGTTTGATCAGTGTTCATATTATTTGGACCCCATAAGTTTCTAAACCCTTGATCAAATCCAATAGACTGAAATCTTGAACTAGGGCTAAACCCCGGCGAAGGTGGACCGCCGCTTTGAGCGGATACAACCTTGGTGCCGATGAAGGAAGCCAGAGTGAATATAAACACTAGAAGACATGGGTGAAGTAGTGCCATTGATCAGTGAGTGATGAACAACACTCAATAAAGAGTGTTGCTTAATTGTTGTTCTCTTTTTAGTGAAGTGTGGCATTTGGGTTAAATAGAGAAACAAATGAAGAGGGCTTAAGTGTAATATTGTTTTAATTTAGGGACTTGTTTGAGAAATTTCTACTTGCAGACAAGATGTGGAAACCATTAGGTTCAACCTCTATCACCCTTATTCATCAACAACTTCCTATTATTGTATACAATGCTAACCAAAGCTACTTGCAACCTTCAACCTCAAAAATCGTCTCTATGAAAATGAGATGGGTTATAATTTAACGGTTCAAACGTCACGTTTTAATCGAATACTTATCGTTACTATCAAGTATAGCAAAGGAAACTCAAACGAGTTGCATGCTCGAACAGTGATTCGAATTCAAAATCTTGTCTGATCATATTCTCATACCGATCCACTCGACCATTTCTTTAGATGTTGTTCCATTTTTTATTGTAAATCATCTAAAGTATCAAAAACAGTATCTTGAATGAAGTTGATGTAAGCATGATATATGAATGGGACATGCTGTTTTTATACTTTAACATTGAAATACTGTTTTAACAACAACATTCAAAGCTATGTGAAGAAAATAACAAATATTGTAATTCAGCACAGTTGAATAATATATTATAGAGAAGAGTAATAAATTGTCCTGCACCCACAGAATATTAATTTGGAACAAGAGATTTCCTTGTCCATTCTCAACAATATATTCTTCAGAATGAATTTGATTAGCATGCAATCTTGTCTTGCTTACTGATCAATTACGCATCCTCACTTCAAATTATCAATCAAATCAAATGTGTGTGTGGTTTTTAATAAAAATTCATCAGACTCGAGAGAATAAATTATAAAGAAGGTTCAACAGATGAAGTAATTACGTCACACCAACCGCTCGTGTTTTATACAAATATAACTGTCTAATTAATTAAAAAATAAATTTCAATTTTAAAACCGTTAGATTAATCAAATCAACGCATGTTATTCGTTTTTGACAAATATTTATCATTCTTTATGCGAAAATAATTCGTTATTGAATATTGTCAATCACCAAGGCCCAGTTCGTTTTGTGGTTAATGAGACTGGGCTATAATCGCAGCCCAATTACTGAAGCCCAATAAAGGTAAACAATAGTCCCTGATTTTATATAGCGTATACATTGCTTAATTAACACAAATATTACCCCGCCATCAGGGGTGGTAGCCTGATGGTGGGAATTCTGACAAAGAATCCTCAGGTCAAGGGTTCGATCCCTGGCCTCACCATTTATTCAATCCTTCCTTGTGGGAGGATGTTGCCTTCCTCCTGCCTCGTGCATGGAGGCTCTTCGCCCCCTCCACCCATGCGTGGAGGCTCTTCGCCTGTATTCCTGTTGTTCTCTTGGAGGGTCGTTCTTCATCTATGCGGAAGAGACATGCATGCTTGATGCTGTCGATTGTGGGTTGGATGTCCGTTGCTGTGACCAGAGCTTCAAATGATTAGAATAGATATCATGTATACGATCTCTATGAATTGTACCCAATATAACCGCTATCGGAAAAAAAAACACAAATATTACCCCGGAACGATTAATAAATAATTAAAAAAATTAAAAATATAGAAAATGCAGACAACGTTTTTTTATAAAAAAATTGGTCAAGGAACGGACAACCCGTCAATTAAATATTCCCCTCTACCCTACCCCGCAGAACTCCTGTCCTGCTCCCATCAAGAATCGAACACGGGTTGACAACTGAGTAATTTTAAGTTTTTAACATTGCCGTGTGGATAGATTAGAGAGATTGGTTCATTCCTGCCTAATAAAACCGGTGAATGACATTGAGACAACCGAGCCGGTTGGACAACGAGGCACGCCAATGTTATTCTTCACATGCCCGCCAAACAATGACGACATTGCCAAGGTTGCACTTTCACATACTTAGCTTTCCTTTCATAATTGATCGACGTAGACAATTTATCATAATTTACAGTTGTCGTTTCATAATTGGTTGATGCAGATAATTTATCAACAAATCTTTAAATTAAGACATGAGGGGTTAAGTTCAAGAAAGACGATATGCTTTTGTAAGACAGAAGGACTTAATCTCAATCGTTGATTTGATTACTTTGATGGTTGAGATTAAAGTTGGTTTTTAATTAAATATGACAGTTGGAATTGCAAAAAACACGGGCAGTTGGGATTGACAGTTATCAATTTCAACCGTTAGATGAATAGAAATCAACGATTGAGATGATGTCCTTCCGTTTCACAAAAACTTGATTGTCCTTCTCGAACTTAATCCAAGACCTGAGAGTCTGAATTATTAATCAGATTGATGATTAGTTACGTACGAAGTCGCAAATTTGCTATCACTAAATTCTTATTCATTTATTTTATGTTCATAATCATACTCTGAAAAAAACAAAAGTTAAAGAAAACAAGATTGTTGTTCATACCGAAAAAGAGCTCTCACGACAGAGACAATGCAAGCTACTAGAATCTGTAAATAGGATATAAAATCAAGATACATGAACAAGATTTTTTCAATAAAGATATCCATTCACATTCACCATCAAAAAAAAAAAAATTAAAAAATAATATCCATCCACACATAAAATATAATGCAATAATTTAAAAGAAAATATATCTAGAATGGTTGTTCCATAAGCTAACTTTACTCCACTTTTGACTCAATCACACCCTTACATATAAATAAACTCATAGAGAAAACTTGATCTTCAACTTCATCAAAAATGGCATCAACTCAACTCAAATCCAAGCTTTCTTTTACTTCTAACCATTTTTCTAGTTCTATCAAACATGTTGAGTTGCGCAGCTTCCAATACAACAAACTACGGAAAAATGCGTGCGGAGAGGCTAATAAAAAGCTTTAATCTTTCCCCGGAGAAGTACATCAATTTCAACCACAACGTTACCATTGAGCCTGCAGGATTGGTCGAAAGGCAGTTCAGATTTCCGGGTCTAGTCGATACTAGTAATGCTTCCATTGCTGATCTTGGACACCATGCTGGTTACTATCCCATTAAAAACTCTTATGATGCCAAGTAAGTTCTTCTTCGAATACTTACCCGTTTATTTTCGTCCGATTTTCTGTTTTATTTTTCTGTACTTGGAATCTGACTGTGCCTTTATGAACAATTCTGTACTTGTTTGCAACTTTTGCGCCACAGTTTTTATTAGTTTTTTTCAATCTTTTTGCACCAATATTTCAGCTCAACAAACTTGGAATATATGGAATTTTCTAACAACTGTAGACTATGTAAATAGTCATTTTATTACATTAAAACTTGTTTGGCTCATCATGTTGATTATCTGATTTTATGTTTCATTTTAAATGACAAATGTTGCAAATATCGTCGTAGGATGTTTTATTTTTTCTTCGAGTCAAGAGGTAGTAAAGATGACCCTGTTGTGATCTGGCTGACCGGAGGTCCAGGATGTGGGAGTGAAATAGCTTTGTTTTATGAAAATGGTCCGTTCCAAATAAACAGGGATTTGAGTCTTAAATGGAATGATTTTGGTTGGGACACGGTATGCTCGGATCATTTCACATTGTTCAAAGTTTAAGTTAGAATACTGAACTGTTCGATTAATCTGAAAGTAATATGTATTTCGCAGGTTTCAAATATTTTATACCTCGATCAGCCCATCGGAACTGGTTTCAGCTACAGCTCAGATGACCGTGATACTCGATACAATGAAACCGGTGTTCAGCAATGACTTGTAACTTTTTACAGGTACTTCCATGACAAAAATGCTGTTACAAAAAATGGTTTTCATCAATTTGTGCTTCTAATTCAGTTTCAATGGTTACATGATTTATTTTCAGGCCTTTTTTCAAGGTCACCCTGAGTTTGTAGACAACGATTTTTACATCACCGGAGAGTCGTACGCAGGGCATTATATTCCAGCCTTGGCTTCTAGAATCAATAAAGGAAACAAAGCAATGAGGAATACATATCAATCTAAAGGTTATTATTTACAATGACAGACATTAAATTTTCGTCGAATATGAACTTGAGTATGAATACAACATGAATGTGAATCCAGGGATTTGCGATCGGTAATGGGCTCACTGATCCTGAACAGCAGTACCCCGCATACACGGACTTTGCGCTAACTAACAAGCTGATATCCCAAGCAGATCATGCAAGGATCAATAAGTTAATTCCTAAATGTGTGCAGGAAATTAAGCAATGCCGTAAGATACATTTTTTCATTTGGAACATTTCGATTATTTTTCTCATTTTGGATCATAAACTTATTTATCTGAGGTGGGTTTGTCTTAGAAACTCAGGATGAGGCGTGCATACCTGCATTCGATGACTGCAACGGTATATTCGAAGATATCTTAATGATCGCAGAAAATATCAATGTAACAATACCTCAAAACTTACTAGAATCAAACAATACTTTTAGTTTGGAAACTTGATCTCAAGTTGTTGTGCTAAATGCAGTATTATGACATAAGAAAGCAATGCAAGGGTGACTATGTTACGATTTCTCGAATATGGAAGACTTGTTGAACTCAGATGAGTGCGCGAAGCACTTGGAGTTGGAAGCAGAGATTTTGTGTCTTGCAGCTCAACTGTCCATGAAGCAATGCTTGGGGATTGGATGAAGGATTATGAAGTAGTTATTCCACCTATGCTGGAAGAAGGGATCAAAGTCTTGATCTATGCCGGAGAATATGATCTGATATGCAACTGGCTCGGTAAATTAACACAAATTAATTATCACAACGTTACGATTTTTACTGATTTCTGATCCTAAGAACCTAAATCCTCAAGTGTTACTTCTCATTAGGTAACTCGAAGTGGGTGAATGTCATGACTTGGAGTGGCCAGAGTAGCTTTGCTGCCGCAAACATAACATCCTACATAGTCGACGGGAAAGAGGCCGGCTGGTTAAGAGTTTTGGCCCCTTAACTTTCCTTAAGGTACATGATGCTGGACACATGGTTCCGATGGATCAACCAAATGTTTCACTTCAAATGATTAAAGGATGGATGAGCGAGTCGAAGGGTCGAATATCCGCAAGAAAGGGAAAGATACTTCCATAGATATGTCAAGTGCAAAAAACATTCGGAAATACTGATGATCACTTTTGTTCATCTTCACTTGAAATCGTGAAAAATATGTCTTTTTTCGATCAATTCGATTCGGATTAAAATTTTAAATTGAGTCTTGGAAGTGTGAAAAAACAGAGGACTAAGGGTTAGACTTCTGTAGTTATTTTTGAATGCATTTAAAGACCGCGTGAACTTTAAGGGTTATTGCTCAAGTCAATGTTGGTCAACGGAAAGGAAGCTGAGGTGTCAAAAGCGTGATGACCTGGACGAGTAAGGCGTTGGGTGCATGACATGGTGTGGATGACGTGGTGCACAGTTGGCTAAATGATATGGTGTAATCGGACGGCTGAGATTGAAGGAAAATCTACGGCCAGGATTCGATCATTCTTTCTGATGCCTAAACTTGTTGGGCTGGCCTCATTGAGCCCATCAAGCTTCAACCCAACGTCACCCTTAACTTAAAATTCGTAAGATATGATATCTTAAGCTTAGGCAACTTTCAGGTAATGCATAGTAAGTTGTTTACTCGATCGATCCAACTTTTCACAAAGAATTGAAATAAATAAGTACCAATTCTTAGAATAAGAACTCATTTTTTGCATAGTAAAATGTTTACAAATGGTAAAATATAGTAGAGGATTAAACTCAGAATTTTCGCAAAAAGATTTCTATAGTAACCATTTGATTGCGGCTTATTGGTAAACAAGGACCCTTTTCTAAACATTGGGATAATACCTAATTTGTTTTGACTGAGACATAACTGTTGGACTCATGCCGGATCTTCGTAGTCTTACGTCTAGCTAAATTAAAACCCTATCCAGCCAGTTGACTATAATTCGCTCAAAGTCCGTGGCATTTCATACGTCTATAATCGGTGGTGATATTGGGCAGGTGTATCTAGGGTTATATTATACTCCGGAGGTACGTCGGGAGAAAAAGAAAACAAGTTCCACGTAGTCCAGCCTAGCTAAAGTAACATTCAACCACTTCAAAGCGACATTTAGTGAGCAAAACGGAGAAGATTAGAGAGAGGTTACACAACTGGAAGCAACTACGAGTGATATGGAACAAAGTCTCTAGAGTGGTTAATTATAGCTATATATTATGATCATGATTGGTATTGTATCGATTGATATTTGTGTTTGACCTTTACCCACGTAGGCTTAGTGATAAACTGGATCTATCTCATCATTGATCAGCCTTACATAATTTGTAAATCGATGGTTGAGTCAATACTAACACGTGTATTGAAAAGTTGATAGTGATTGTGCACACTGGGATTGATAGAAAGAGAGGTTGAGACGAATAGAGAATGAATCAGTTTTGCGAAAATGGAGAGATGTGATAATTGAGCTAGTTAGGCTCAACAATAAATTTGACTTGTTAGGATGAGGGAGGAGAGGACACCTTGCCCCATGCATGCAAATAGCAGATTCTAGAAAACAGTCACTTGTTACTTGTTAGTTTGTTAGTGATACTTGCATTTCGACTGTTTTAGTGGGGTTATTAATATTTAGGTTCATGGCCAAGAAGCAATTTAAAAGCAATATGAATAATTTGTTACCAAGTTATCATGTTCTTAGGTAAGATGTTACTACTATTAGTTAGGGGTCTTTTCCAACTTAGCTTGCCAACCGTTGATAAGTGGTAGCATGTGCATGTGTGTTGCTATCTCACTATTTGTCTTCTCCGAAAGAGTCAATGCATAGAAGACACTTGATCTCTTTTTTATTCCCATGCTACATTAGTATCAATGCAAACTCAATGAAAATGAGGAGAGTTGAGTTATTTGCTGCAAAGGAATGTACACTAATCTCTTCGTTTAAGCAGATTTAATTACTATGAGTTAGCCTCACCATAGTTTATAAACTGCATATAACAGTTTTCACTAGATATGTAATTATATATGTTCAATTAAAGAAGATGATTAGACCTCTTTGTTATAAGTCAAGGCTTAAATCGACTCGACTAGGAAACTTTGGCAACTAAAAGCTATTATTGTTAAGTGTTTAAAGTCTAAATAATTCTGAGTGTCATATGGTTGTTGGGTTACACATCTGTTAATATCACTTTAGGTTGGCAATGAACCAATGAAAACATTTACTGTATTGATTATGATAAAAGTTAATTAATCCTGTCATTATTGTTGCAACAAATATCTCAAATTCCACATCAATAAAAATAACCTCATCAAATAATATACATCATACTTTCCATAATTAAAAACCTCATATGATGACTACATTGCATATATTCTGGACTAAGCATTTTGACGACGTTCATGCATTACAAATATTTGCGGCCAGTTGGTTATTTAAATTTATTTAACGTTAATTAATTAAAAGGTTTGCTAATGCCGAGAAGGCAAAGAGTTAGCTCTCAAATTCATGCAGACTTTAGTAAACGAGGATCCCTATTTATATACCAAGATTGAGATTTACTAGGTTGATTATGTGTAGTAAATAATTGGACATTTAGTTAACTGGTAGGTCATCAACCATTTAAACCATTTTGACTTGCCATTTGAGTGAAAATGAAGTAAATAGTTAGTACTGTAGTTGGTAATGTAGGTGAATTTGATGCCTTAATGCTTAACTAAATCGATGAATAAATCAATCACTTAATACTATTAAAAAATAATGTTAATAGTTACTCCCTCTGTCCCATTTTGTTTGTCCAAAAGCGTGGTGGAGAATAAAGGAAAGTGGACAAACATAAAGGGACATCCAAAATGGAAAGTGGACAAACTTAAAGGGACATCCAAAATGAAAAGTGGACAAACATTATGAGACGGAGGGAGTAGAATTTACACTGTCAAATAAAACAATAGAAAACATTTAAATATTCTATTTCCATGTAGAAGCTGAGTGATAGAAAACAATAGTTGTGTAATATTTTATCAAAATATTCCAAATCAAATCAGAATACATTTTCAAATAAGGAAGCTGATTTATTTGTCTACATTCATGAGAAAAGTTAATCCGCAACTACTATAAATATTGTATGTTCACAATCTTCTTTTTCTTGATTAAATATTTGAGGAGCTGCTAGTTGCCTGAATCTTATGATAATGGCCTATGCCATACCAAATAAGGGTTCTCTGGTAAGCTTGTCTCCACAATTTTGTGGCATTAACACTGATATTAAGGCATGCAGACCCCATTGATTTTGTAAAGGTCACTGAAAACAAGTTGAATAGGTTCTACATATGCAGACATGCAGTAGTTTATCTAGGATCTAATTAAGTTCCAATATCAGAAGCTAAATTCCAGCTGCGAAATTTGAAATACTCTGAACTAGAGAGACTTTTTGATACAAGTGATATAAAATATAGTCCTATATGATTAATATTGTACGCTTTTATATTCTTTTTCCAAATTTGATTCCCCTTAATAATGCTCTGGAATTTTTCTCGTGACTAAACAATATTGTTTTTTTATGTACAAAGTACCTCTGAAAGATATACTATCGGAAGAATAAGTTTCAATGAGGAAATGTTAGCATGAAGTCAGATCTGTACTGCTCCATGGTTTGCTTTTATGAAGTGTTAAGCACACATCAACTACTGTTCAAAGTAAAATGCAGCTAGCAGGCTATGATGATGATAAGATGTGATTCTACTACACATGCAGAGTGACTTCTAATGAAATAATTACTCTACTGTTTTGCTGATCAGTCAAGGCAGTGTTGGTATTATGTGTTGTGATTGTGATCTCCCTTATGAGCCCAAACACTCCTTTCTGCAGATGATGTATCGACTAGAGTCTAACCTTTTATATATATGATCACTCTAATCAATCAGTAAAAGCCTTAAACTACTGGATTTCTTGGTGTTTAGAGCTTTTTGATTATCAGTTTATTCTAAATATGATACTGAAAATGTTTCACCATATTCGGCAGCAGAACAGATCTGATACACACAAGGGTGTTCTGCTAACTTTGGTGCAACTAAAAAGATATTTTTGGTGTATGAATTATTAGGTATCAGGATTAGCCTTTTTCTTTATACCATAATAATAAAGGCTAACCCTGCTTATATTCTTGCGCACTCACACAGCAGACATATGTCAAAGCATATCATACACTTTGACTCGAGTGTTGTATATTCTATACTGGAATAAAATAATCATTATCTTCTGCACAGTACACACCATGCTTTGCAAATAAAAGCCAGCCTCCTAACATAAGCACAACAAAACAAGTTCCTCATTTCAAAGCGAAAGACTTTGTTTAGAGATAGAGGGAGATTGAGAGATATGTTACTTCTAGAGAGATAGTTTCTTCAGCTACTTTCCCCTTCTCTCTCTAGTTTTGGTTTCATTTCTATCCGAGCAAGTAGCGAGCTAGTGTGAGAGTTTACGGCTAGGTAGATGGGTAGAGCTCCTTGTTGTGATAAAGCTAACGTAAGAAAGGTCCCTGGTCACCAGAAGAGGACTCAAAGCTCAAGGATTACATTAATAAAAATGGAACTGGTGGGAACTGGATCGCTTTGCCTCAAAAAGCTGGTAAGAATTCTAATTGATACCCTTACTCTTTTGTAATCTGTTAGTCCCACTCCCTTCAAAAAATGATCTTTTTTACCAACTTTCGCTTTTGAGGCTTGGTCTTTTACGCTTAAGTGACATGTTTTTGTGCTGCTAAGGTTTGAGGAGGTGTGGTAAGAGCTGCAGATTGAGGTGGCTTAACTATCTGAGACCCAACATCAAACACGGAGATTTTTCAGAAGATGAAGATAGAGTGATATGTAGTCTTTATGCTACCATTGGAAGCAGGTACATATTGGACAAGCTACAAATAACGTTAAAACTGAGCTTGCATTCACAGGCACACCACATTATCATTATTACTTAATTTGTAACAGTGATGATCTCCTTTTTGAAGCTTTGTAATTTTCTTTTTGGTCGTTCACACTAGAAAACTAGAAAAGCAAAGATAAATAGTTGCCACAATAATATTTATCTTTTGGGGGCTATGTAAAAGAATATATATCTTTCATTTTTGTTGAATCCAAGTGGTTATTGAAGCCATGTTAGAGTCTAAAATCTCCACTGACACAGGTCCTGGTTTAACGTTTTTCTTTAAAACATGGTACAATATGGAACATCTGCTTATACATGTAAATGTAATATAATGCATGTTCCTGTTCTCTCTTTTATTTTGTTGCTAACTACTTTTGGTTCGCAGGTGGTCGATAATTGCGGCTCAATTACCAGGCAGGACCGACAATGACATCAAGAATTACTGGAACACAAAGCTCAAGAAGAAGCTTATGGCTTATGCTGCCGTATCATCCACAACAGCTAGTATCAATGCATCCTCATTGCACATATCAGAAGCTAAGCCTCCTAATACTTTATATTCTTCAACACATTCACAGCTGAAATCCCTCTACAATTACAATTATTCTTGTTCAAATCCTACCAATAACTCTTATCCAAACCCTAACCAAAACACCACCACAACGGCCCAGATAGATCAACCGTTCTCAATATTCCACCCAGTGACAAGCAACAACGAAACTACTAAAAGCTGTCTGGAGACAAGTCTTTCTCTATTCCAAACACAAATACAGAACCAGCAGTATTATCAGCCACTCATGTTTGGGAGTAGTGATCAGCCGACTAGCTGCAGCTCTAACAATTCTGACAATGGTGGGAGTTGTGTGGATAAGCAAGATATGGGAAGGTTTCAGAACTACTTCAACAGCAGTAATAATAATGTAGTGGTTCCTAATGGGCTTGGCGTGCAGGATCAGATTAAGGGATTCATGCTTAATGAATATGAAGAGAGCAATAATGTGTTCATGAGCCATTTTGATAGTATGAACTCATCATCTGATGCCCCCCGCGCTAATGGATTTCTATGACATTGAGGGCGGTGATAAGCAGCTCAACGTAAGCATCAATGACTTGAGCCTCATCAACATTGGTGACAGTCAGAATCACCATGTGATTAACAACAAGGTTATCTCTCTAGACCAACCATTAATAAAGGAGAAGGATCAGAGGATGATGTACTACTTCAATAGCAACTACTGCTAAATGCTAATAAACTTCAAATGAGGTTACATCCTTCATGCTGTAGTAACTAGGAGACGACAATGAGGGGAAAAAGAGAAGCAGCTATCAGGAATATTATACTAAGATGATCTAGGGCTTCACTTTAATGAAATTAGGTTTTACCATGCATGTGGATTTTTCTGTTCATCTTTGGAGACAGACATTTAGATGGCACTAAATGTTAGAACTCTTCTAAAGTTCGTGTATTTGTTTTTTGGGAAATGATGCTGATAATGCATGTATGGATGTTTGTCTAGTCCTTGTGTTCTTTTCTTCTTCTTTTATGGTTTCTTTATCTGACAGCAAGTGGATAAAAATTAAAGTTATTTGGTGAAAAAACTAGAGGCAGCTGTTCTTCTCTGATCAGTGAAGTGTTGGGGATTTGTGATTATGTGTTAGTGTTGAATTCAAAAAATGTACCAAAGTAAAAGGACAGTATTACGAACCAGAATCTGTGTTTTATTTCAAAGGTCAACTGATCAAGGAGTGACTTTATTGCAATAATAAAACGCTTTTGTCAATAAGTGGTTGGTATTTAGAAACAAAACCACACCTTACTGTAATAATTGGTTACCTGTAAAAGTTAGGGTGCAGAACTGTTGACATAAATGCGAACAGTCTGTGTTTTGATATCCTTAGACGATAAGAACCCTCGTATCTCATGTTAGATATGGAATTATAATGGAATCCGGTCATAATTAAGTTCTGTGCGACACAGATTGTGTCCTTTGATAGCGTCAAACTATAGCTACATGTCATTTTAGATGAAGTATAATTAAGTAATCTTACTAAACAACTTATGTAACGGCAGAAGACACAGATTGTGTTTGGATCTTTGTTAATTCGATCCAAAGATACTTCCCGTTAGTTTCTTTAAATGTCCATCATTTATCATGAGCCATATAGCGTCTCTCAAAGTTGCATCACAACATTTGTGATTGTTTTTGTTGCATATTAGAAAAATGGTAAAATACCTGCGCCAAAGTTGTTGCGCACATTGATACTGGAAGAACTGAAAGTTGGGACTTGCGTTAGTTCGCTGAAAGATGGGTGCTTTTAGTTTCAGTGATATTTAAGATTTTCAGTTTGAGGTGATAGAAAGCTAATGTGATAGAAGTCATTCAAACGCATATAATACCATTCACAAGATGACACTAGGGAATCCCCATCGGGAAGCAATGGGGTCCAAACTTATATGGTTCACAACCAGAGAGATCTTCTACATATGTCAGTAGCTTCTCAGAGTCCCTCTAGTGAGAGTATGTGTATGCATCTTTTAATCGATCTGCAGCTTCTGCAATTTTTTCTTTCTTGAGCCCCTTAACATTACCACTCATCTATCTTGAGTCTTGAGATACTGTGTAAGAGAGAGAGACAGAGTGTTGATGTCGCCTTTTAAAAATTCAATCAAAAGACAAAACCCTCAACCTCATACACATTCCACAGTCCACACAGATCTTCTCACTGCCCTCAAAGTCTCAACAGCAAAAATGATTAGATTTGTGGTTGATTAATCCACTCTAAAATCTAAATGTAATTAATTAGGAATGCCAGCCTTATTTTGAATTTGGATTTCAGACAGTGTTTGCAACTTGAAACTTGATTTGCAATAAGCGAGAACTTAAGTGTGTTTAGTTGTAGGCTTTCTTTTGCTAACTACACTAATAAATACTCCACAAATTACAACAAGCTAAAGAAGCATTATCTTGTACAAAATGTAGCTATGAGATCCTTTTCAAAACTTTTTAATGCATGTGGAGGATACATATTGTCCTGTCTAGTGTTAAAGGTCAAAAAGTTACAGGGCCCGTTGACAGAAGTCTCCTCAGAGATACGAAACATCTAGAGTATATAATATATAGTTTTCATCAAAGAAGTTTTTGTATATCTTGGTTTTTGTCATCATCCACAGTTTGTCAATGCTAGTGCAATATATTTATTACCCTTAAAGGAATAGAATATGAATGTCTACAGTCCACAGATGTCTGAATTATTGAGTTGGGATTTGTTTCATTCTGTATTAGAAATCTTTAACTTTGGCAAGTTTCGAGATCAGACAAGTTGAGATGTATGAGATTAATGTTCTGTCACTAACTCAAATCTGTGTCCAGGATTTAATAATTTAAATTTAATAATTTAATAATGAATGATTTCTGGACACATGTTTGATTGAAATATCATAAATTAAGACCAAGATCCAAACAACTAAACTAACACAAAACGAGTCGTTTTAAATTACAAGAGCATTGTTTTGAGTTTTGACGTTGATTTATTTAGGTAAAATTACAAATTGGTACCTGAACTATCATCGATTTCCAAAATTAGAGTTAAAGTATTGAAATTTCCAATTTAGGGACAAACCCAATCAATATCATTGTAATTCATATAACCAAACAAAGCTTACGCCAATTTCAAACACAGCAATAACTGCATCCAAACATCCCCTTCATCTTCATTTCAAACCCTAAAATGATTCCGAGAGTTTGAACACGAAATCCGCGTCGGAGATTTGCGATCGGCAATCTCGAGGACTCCTCTCAACTTCGTCATCCGAAGCTTCAGATCCATTCGGTGAGAAATGATTCTTCGAATGATCAATTAAATCGAACTTATCTTTAGGTTTTGTATTGAATCCCTAATTTTGAGTACCGTTGTTTATAATTGATGCTAATTTCTGCTTCAGTAAAAACACTGTTGAATTCTGAACTATATTTTTGTTCATTGATTGGTTTACAGCTTCATTGTGAAAACTGTGAGTTTGTATTCTAAGGTTGGAGTGATTGTTTATGTAGTTTCGAACGCATGAATATATAAATGGTAGTGTCAACAAATGAGGACAGGAGTGCACATTCAGTTTGATCGAGGAGGATAGGGAATGCGCATATTTTTGTGAATAAATGCAAAAAGTGCAGGATTCTGAATTTCTGATGGTGTCGGATTTCTTTTACATGACTTTGGAGGTTTGTAGAATCACATTTATTACCTTTCTCAATGTTTGATGAAGCTCATAACTGTGCAGCCAATAACTGTCTGAGACCCCAACTGATGCTTTGGAAATTTTATAAGTTTTAACAGCATTTTGATTCTTTTAGATGTTTGTACTCATGGAGTCTCGGCTTCTGTAACTTTTGTTCTATTCTATAGCTCATCGATAGAAGCATTTTGCATAGCTATATTAGAGGCTGCAAGTTGTGGATTATTTACAGTCAGTACCCGAGTTGGAGGAGTTCCTAAGGCAAGACAGCCTTTCAAACTTATGCCAGCTGGGTTATAGATGCATGGACAACTTCACGTTCATTTATATTAGTAACTCACCTTTTACTATCAGGTGTTACAAGACGGCATGGTTTTCCTAACAGAAGCATAATCCTGATTATTTGGTTCGTGCAATTCAAAGGGCAGTACATACTCTTCCCATGATCCACAGGACATGCACCTTAGAGTTAATGGTATTTGAAACCCTTGTTATGACGAATGAGAAGTATGCAACTCAAATAATGGTTTAATTATTTGTGTTTATGAATGCAGGTGATAAAGCTGTACAGTACAGTTAGCATCATGTTGCTAAAAGGACTGAGATTGTATATGACCGTGCGTTGGCATAGTCCAGTCAGGATCTTCTGGTTAGGCTCTCGTGGTAATTCACTTGCATTCTTATTTATTAGAGATGTTAACCAATAGCTGCATTCAACCCCCCTTTTGCATTAGATGAACATATCAATAAACTATTACTCCGTGGTGGTTATCCTTGCTAGTTGGGTGTATGCATAAGTGTAGATATGTAAAATTTGTTGGTTTAAATACAAATCTCCCTTGCCCAGCTTCAATTTGAATAAGTATTCCATAACTCACAATAGAGTAGCTTATCAAAGGGCTATTTTAGTGTCACCAGCCAATCAGTTCTATCTGTTAAGTTGAAGCTTTATAAATAGAAACGTCACAGTAGTCTGTAACTCCAAGCTATCAATTTGTCAGAATCCCCTGAGGGAACTGTTAGTGATTATTTTCAATAAATGATATTAATAATTTTCACAAGATTGAACAATCAATTTGATTCATGCTTTTAGTATGAACATGAGTACTGAAACCCAAGCCACAACATACAGCTGACAAAGGTTCCCGTATCTGATTTGAGTATCAGTTCTCTTCACATGATCTCTGCTTCAGCCCTTCTTTTTTCCCCCTTTCTCCTGGCTATAAATTACAAATAGCTACACTAGCAGCTAAACCGGTCACTTCCCTCATGACTGGGACCCACTGGCTGGAATACTAGAAATTTGTGATGTCTTATGCTACATCAAGATCAGTCAGGTTTTGCGCTTCATCCTTCTCGTTCCGTATCTATTTCTTCTATTTCGCATATATGTCCAGTCAGCTATATTACCTGTTTATTTTCCTTATCTATTTATCTATGGAACCCAACATGACTGACTGTATATTTCTTATTTGGTTAGTAAACCTTAATGTTTTTTAGCATGGACCATGTTATCTCTAGGGTTTAATAGTCTGCCTGGTTTTCAGATTCAGCGATGAGGATGACAACGATTTAGTTGAAACGCCACCTGAAACCGTTAAAAATGGAGGTGACACGTCATTCAAATATTGGATCAAAGGAAAACTACTTCCCGTGTCGTCATTCAAATCAATAGAACGAAAGTTATCCTACAGCAGAGGAGCTAGGAATTCTTTGAAAGCTAAAGTACTCTCAAGGGTTTTCTCAGAGGATTATGATAGAGTGGAAATAGATTTTCTTGATCCCCGAGGACCGAAAATCCGCCAGTGGAACAAAATCTTTTTGCTAGCATGTCTGATTTCATTGTTCCTTGATCCTCTTTTCTTTTACCTACCTATGATGAAAGACCACTTCTGTATAGATATTGGGATTCCACTGGAAGTTGGTCTAACAGTTGTAAGATCTATTGCTGATTTTTTTTACCTAGCTCAAATACTGGTCCGGTTTCGGACAGCTTATGTAGCTCCTTCTTCCAGAGTTTTTGGGAGAGGTGAACTTGTAATTGACAGCAAAAAGATCGCGTTGAGATATTTTAAGAGGTATTTCTGGATAGACTTCATCGCTGCTCTGCCTCTTCCTCAGGTAACAGTTCCCGACAAGTTGGTGTTATAAATGCATGCATATGAAGGCTAAAATAAATGACTGTTTTGGTCTCGATTTCAGGTGTTAATTTGGATTGTCATACCAAACTTGAGCGGATCAATCATGACAAACACCAAAAGCATGCTTCGGTTTATCATAATTTTCCAGTATATTCCAAGGCTGTTTCTCATATTTCCATTATCAGCTCAAATTGTTAAGACCACAGGAGTTGTCACTGAGACAGCTTGGGCAGGGGCCGCCTACAATCTCATGCTGTACATGTTGGCCAGTCATGTGAGTTATTAAATACTCACTCGCAAGGATCCTAAGAGATGTTACTCTGTAATAACCGTTCAATTCTCTCAGGTACTTGGAGCTGTCTGGTACCTTTTATCAATTGAGAGAGAAGAGGCATGTTGGAGGGCTGTCTGTCTTCAAGAAAAGTTCACTTTGTCATGTCAGGATGATTATTTTGATTGTCATACAAGGGGTCCGGAAAGGGACTCATGGTTCAAATCAAGCAATATCACAAGTTATTGTATGCCAACAAACACATTTTACCAATTTGGGATTTATGGCGAAGCATCGTTATCAGGTGTTACTTCCTCTTTGTTCTTCAACAAGTACTTTTATTGCCTCTGGTGGGGATTGAAAAATCTAAGGTGAATTTTCTTGTTTTATGAGGTTGATTATATGTTAAGTAACTGTTATATATCAGTTTCTCATTTCTTGGCTTTGGGTCTTTTTTTTCCAGCTCACTGGGACAAAATCTTGCGACAAGCACCTATGTCGGGGAAATTATATTTGCTATCATTATTGCGACTCTTGGTCTAGTTCTTTTCGCACTTCTTATTGGAAATATGCAAGTAAGTGCATTTATCTCTATGTCACTTGGCTCTGTTATATCTTCATAAAGTAGGCAAAGTTATGTTTAATAATGTCAGTAATATGTTTTTGTATTGTGTAGACATATTTGCAATCAACAACAATTAGACTAGAGGAATGGAGAATCAAGAGAAGAGATACAGAACAATGGATGCACCACAGGCAACTTCCTCCCGAACTAAGACAGTCCGTGAGAAAATATGATCATTACAAGTGGTTGGCTACAAGGGGAGTGGATGAAGAAGCCCTGCTGAAAGACCTTCCTATGGATTTACATCGTGACATCAAACGCCACCTCTGCTACGATCTTGTTAGACGGGTATGCCGTCTTACTTGCCTAAAATTTAGTTCGGAGTATGTCTTGAAATCCCCAATGATGTAATGAATGCAAAACAGGTACCATTGTTTGATCAAATGGATGAGAGAATGATTGATGCAATATGTGAGAGGCTAAAACCATCCTTGTGTACAGAAGGTTCATATCTAGTTAGGGAAGGAGATCCAGTGAATGAAATGCTGTTCATAATCAGAGGCCATCTGGATTCCTACACCACAAATGGTGGTCGCACAGGCTTCTTCAACTCTACTCAAATCGGCCCAGGTGACTTCTGTGGAGAAGAACTCTTGACATGGGCACTAGACCCACGTCCAGGTGTCATCCTTCCATCCTCTACTCGAACTGTCAAGTCCATTCAAGAAGTAGAAGCATTTGCGTTGATAGCAGATGACTTGACATTCGTGGCATCGCAATTCAGAAGACTGCATAGCAAACAGCTACGCCACAAATTCAGGTTCTACTCGCACCAATGGCGTACATGGGCAGCATGTTTTGTCCAAGCTGCGTGGCGACGATACAAGAAACGGAAAGAAGCGACTGAACTCAAAGCTAAGGAAAACATTATTCTAGTGGCTGAACAAATGAACAAACCTCTGTCAACAGGATCAGCATCTCTTTATGCAGCAAAGTTAGCTGCTAGCACCAAAAGAAGATGTGTGACAATCAAACACTCCCGGTCTGACTCAGGCGTTATCGGCCCATTGACAAAACCTGCAGAGCCTGATTTCGAAGAGTGACAATGTGTTCCTAGTATTTACGCAACTCGTTGAGATCAGAAAAACACCTTTAGCAGATGATTTGGTTACGCTAGTGTCAGTTTTAGTTGTGCTTGTACATCTTCTAAACATTTCAAAGCCAAGGATCTGAATTCGGTGGAGCGCTGTTAATTGATGTGAGTATCAAAATGATATCTATTTATATTATTATCCTAATATGCGTAATTTTAATGCGAAGTAAATAACTTTCCGCACTGAATTTGAATCCCAAAGACAACTCTTGAGGTAGCATAACAGGACCACAATGCATGGAATGTATCGTGCTAACTTAATGCATATGACTCCGACCGAATCCGACGCATGATTGACATGCACGACTCAGGAACACATAAGAACCAAACGGAACGTGGAACCGCACCTCGACATAAATACGATGGTTCTGTTTGTGCCCAAACATCGCACGCTCTCTAATAAATAAGCAATTAATTAATTTATCAACGTTGGCTCGTTCGGCCCACCGAGCCCAAACTTGTCTCGACGTGTAGTCAACATCAAATGAATCCGTCCAAACGAGTCGATCCAACTGAGTCGACTCAGTTTCATCCAGTAGGTATTGAATAGGTTGTGATTTTGTGAGTGGCAATGTTCTGCTGGTTGCAGACATGAAGACACAGATACCTCTGACTCATCAATCACGCCTTTTCCCATCTCATTAAATCTCATGGTCCCACTTCCACTACTCACTATCATCACTTGTCACTACCATCCTCATCCATGACTCGTTCCCATCAATATTCACACACTATCCAATTATTGCTTTTTGGATACTTTGCTCCTTTTAACTACTGCGAATCGTTCTGTCCGCATCATTTCTCACACAAATTTCTGTAACATTTGTATCGAATCGAATTGCTATGAAAATATCAGACTATCAGAGTGTTCATTAATTCTTGCAAATATATATTCTTGAGGATGGCTGAAATTTATTTGACAAACAAAAATTTTGTTAGCATCAGGAATAAAATAATTAGAGTTATTGAATGTTGCAAGACATGTGTGTGAATGGGTTGTTGGATGTTTAAATCGACATCGACAAGATAAGATAAGCATATATATGAGGAGGTTGTATTCTTTGGATCCATTTAATTTGGTGGATTCGTGGATTTCCTATTGTATCCGTTGATTGTATTTTTTGGATGCACCGGATTGCGCCACGTATGTGCATTTGTCATGTGCACATCACGTGCAAAACACGTGCAAGTCACGTGCTTCATTAATGCGTTGGCACAATCTTGTGCGACCAAAAAATATAATCAACAGGTGCAAGAGGGGATCCACGAATCTACCAAATTGAGAGGATCTACATGATACATTTCCTATATATTAGTGTTGGCAAGAGTCAAATTGACATTTAGTAGCAATTCAATCTTAGAAAAGTTTGATGAAAAGTTCAATCCATTAAATACATTCAATTTCTTGTAAACTTATACAACATTTAGTGCACCATTTTAGCACCATAAAACATAACTTTAAGCCTAGCCCTTAAATGCATGCATGTCTTTAACTAGTCACCCACTCCTGCATTATTTCACACCATTCATCTCAAAAATTTCAATCTCAAATTAATGAAATCCTTCATTTTTATACAAATTGTGAGATACAGTATTTAAATGTATAAGAAAAAATTAAAAATAGAATAATTATTAATTTATGACATTCAAATGGGCTCTTACTTCGAGGCGAACAAATGAAATTATGAAACGACAGAAACGAGAAATTGAACGTAGCGTGTGTTTATATCGTCATATCGCGACGATATGATAAAATGGGAAGTGGTGTTTGATTAATTTAATAATTAATAATTAGACGAGTCTGTTTTGTTCTGCTTTGTTTCCTTCCAGTTCTCAATTTTCACTTGTTCAAGATTTCAAGAGAGAGAAACATAGACAAAGAGAGAGCGAGTGTGTGTTGCTGTTGTTGTACTTAATTTGTGTGCATAAAGTTGAAAGCTTTCTCCTTTTTACCTTTAAGTTTTCATTTTGTTGATTATGAGTGTGAAAGTCAGATCTTGATGATGAAGATTGTGCCGTTCCAGATGCGTTGAAAAGATGTTGATTTGAAGGGTTTTAGGATTCTGGGTTTTGGGGATCTGAGGTTGGAGCAGCCTCCGGTTTGGGATTGGATTTTTTCTGGTGAGGAGTAAGAAAAGGTGAGAATTTTTTACTTTCAATTTTTCAAATTGATGAGTTTTGATAAAATCAGGCTGTGAACGTTTCTTGTGGTTTTAGGGCACACCAAGTGTTTGTTGCATTGTCTGAGTGAAGAAAAGGGTGTTAAAAGAGCTGGAATATTTGATGGAGAGGAGCTTGGATTCTCAACTATGGCACGCCTGTGCTGGTGGGATGGTCCAGATGCCGAAAGTGAATGCTAAAGTGTTTTACTTTCCTCAAGGACATGCTGAGCATGCTCAAGCAAGCATAGATTTAGCTTTTAGTCCAAAGGTTGGACCTTTTGTTCCTTGTAGAGTTGTTAGCATCCAGTATCTAGCAGATCCAGAGACTGATGAAGTTTACTCGAGGCTGAGATTAGTTCCCATCTCAAATAGGGAGTTGGAGTTTGATAGTGATGATGATTTTGAGGTGTTGGGGAGTAAAGGGCATGATAGTATGGAGAAGCCTGCATCTTTTGCTAAGACATTGACCCAGTCTGATGCGAATAATGGTGGTGGGTTCTCAGTGCCTAGATATTGTGCTGAGACAATATTTCCTAGGCTGGACTACGCAGCGGATCCTCCCGTGCAGACAGTGATTGCTAAGGATGTTCATGGAGAGATTTGGAAGTTCAGGCATATTTATAGGGGGACTCCAAGGAGGCATTTGTTGACTACTGGATGGAGTACTTTTGTTAATCAGAAGAAGCTTGTTGCTGGGGATTCAATTGTCTTCTTAAGAACTGAGCTGGGAGAGTTGTGTGTTGGAATTCGTCGAGCAAAGAGAGGAATAGAGAGTGGGAGCAGTGTTACTGGGTCTCAAAGTTGTTGGAATGCTTCACCTGGGCACTTCATTTCTCCATACGGAGGAGGGTATTCTGTGCATTTGAAGGATGATGAAGATGGATTTCTGAGAAGCGGGGGAAGAAATGGCACTTTGATGAAAGCAAACCGAAAAGTTAAAGTTGAATCTGTTATTGAGGCTGCCAATTTAGCTGCTAACGGGCAGCCATTTGATGTAGTTTATTACCCGCGTGCATGTACCCCTGAGTTCTGTGTTTTAGCGTCAGCTGTGAAGGCAGCAATGAGGATCCAGTGGTGCCCAGGAATGAGATTCAAGATGCCATTTGAAACTGAGGATTCATCAAGGATAAGCTGGTTTATGGGGACACTGTCTTCAGTTCAGGTTGCTGACCCCATTCGGTGGCCTAATTCTCCCTGGCGTCTTCTACAGGTATGCTGTTTATCTTGATTCGATTAAACCAGATTGCAGCCGTTGCAACTAATGAGAGAACTGCTTCACGAAGGGTGCATTTATGATGATAATGTTTGGCTTTATAAATGCAAAATGCTTGTATTAGTCTTAAATCACATTCTTCAGTAGTTTCATGATTTGTGTTGGCTGTATATCACAATGTGATGCTTATATGTTTTGTTAAGCTTTAGGCATGATCTTCTTCTAGTCATCTCATTGTCTTGGCCACTGCAGGTGACTTGGGATGAGCCAGATTTGCTTCAGAATGTGAACTGTGTGAGCCCATGGCTGGTTGAACTTGTATCAAACATGCCAGTCATGAATCTGTCATCATTCTCTCCTCCTAGAAAGAAGTTGTGCTTCCCGCCCCATCCAGACTTTCCTCCTGGCGGACAACTTTCAATGTCATCACTTTTAAACAACACCCTAGGGCCCCGGAGCTCCTTATGTTTTTTAACCAACAACACTCCTTCAGGCATACAGGGAGCCAGGCATGCTCAATTTGGTATATCAATTTCAGATATCCATTTTAACAACAAACTACACCCAGGGCTGTTCCCACCAAGTCAACAGCGACTCAACTTGTTTCCGAGGTTCTATAATAACACCACTTCAAGCAACAACAAAAGCAGTGAAAATGTCTCCTGCTTGTTGTCTATTGGAAGCTCCGCTAATAGCAACGTTGAGAAGCCCAAAGAAAGCAAGAAGCAGCACTTGGTACTATTTGGTCAACCAATTCTCACTGAGCAAGAAATCTCTCTGAGCCATTGGAATGGATCTGCAGCAAAAACTATCACAAGGAATAATACATCAGATGATCATCTTGAGAAGCGAACAGTTCATTCAACTGGTCCAGAGTTGAAGCGGAGTCTCTCTGATACTTCATCTTATGCAGAATTTTCAAGCCTTTTTGGTTTACCATCAGGGAACAGAATATTCGTAATGGGGTTTGTCATGTATTTATGGAAGATGAGGATGTAGGAAGAACCCTTGATCTTTCAGTGGTACAATCCTATCCAGAATTGTACATAAAGCTGGCTGAGATGTTTCAAACCGAGAAATCTGGTGCCCTCAATCATGTTCTGTACCATGACACCACTGGTGCTCTCAAACGCATTGGTGACGAACCATTCAGGTATGCGCAAAGTCTCTTTTTATATGTTCCCCTTGTCTCACTTTTCATGTTAACCACAATATAGCCAAAATTTGCAAATTAATCATTGTACGTCTCTTACAGCGACTTCAAGAATTCAGTCAAGAAGCTGACAGTTACTGTTGATCCAGGAAGGTTTGCTGGAAGGTTAGTTTTTGCAGATAATTTCAATGAACATATTCAAATTATCTTCTGTTGTATCCAACTAGTTTTAGTGTCCTTTCAGATTTATGGGACTAGGAAAAGCTGAGAACGGACTTTATTCATCCAAAACCACCGGACCTCTGAGCATGCGTGCTTAATCCAACGTTTTCAAACTTGAAGCAAGTACCGAGTGGGGACTCTTATTTCTCGATATCCAACCCAGGCATGGATTGCTATCGGGTTATTAACTTAATGTCGTAGAGTGTAAAAACTTGTCTGAGTAACTTGTAGCTACATTTCAGTTGTCAGCCTAAAAGACTCCACTTCTAGTGGCGCTTATGTAATGAGTCCATTCCATGTTCCTGCTCATCTATGGCCATTGTCTACGTTTATGTCCTTCAGTGCCACTGCTGCATGCCCATTCCGGATTTGAATCGTTTACATAAGAATCTGTAAAAGCCAGTTATTATGTCATATGGATTACTATGATTCTTTGATGTTTCTGAGCATGAGTAGTCTAAAGGTGTTAATATTGAGATGGAAGAAAGACATTATAAACTGGATGACATGTTGTGGTTGCGACTGTCGGTTTTGGTAGCTTTGAAGTCATAAATCAAAGCTAAAAAGTCTAATAAATGTATTCACGTGCGGGGAGGACCAAACCATAAGCCATGTCCCAAAACACTCCTTTGCTGAATGCTTCAGTTGCACTAAAAATTAAGGAAAATTGCATCGATAATATTGTGAAAAGTGTCATATTAAGATGCTCAGAAGTCGATACGTGGTTAATATAATGTGAGAGAGACAAACAACGCAAGATCCAAAGCTAAGCTAAAATGAGTAAAAGAAGAAGAAGCAACCACCAGACATGCAGTAAAAGGCGCGCATGGAGAATGCCGATCCCCATCTTTCAACACTTCAAACCCTACCTTTGCTCCCATCTTACACCATTCCCCAACTTTCCTTCTTAACTATTCCGAATTGGGCTCATTCAATTGGTAAAAGTAAGAATTTAAAATGTGAACTACTAGCAGTTTAACAGTCAATCAATCGATATATTATCTTAGAAGTCGAAAATTCAAATTTTATTGAATAAATCTTCATTTTGAGTATGAGATTTGTTCGATCCTTTAACTTTAACGAGGTTGAACTTGAATATGCTTTCTTAGGAAGTAAATTGAGTTTTTTAAGGTGTGGTGCAGTTGTGGTTCTCGTGAATGGGGCTCAGCTGTCGTTGAGACAAGGAAAGTGATTGTTTTATAGGACCCAGTCCTAACCGCACGGGACGCCATCCTCGGGATTGCTGTCCATCCAGCCCATGCGTGCGCTCTAAAAGTCATCACACGGTTGCACATACCTTTTCATTATTTATATTCTAATTTTAAATTAAACTTAAAATCAGAAATCAATCAGATGACGTGGCAATATTTAATTTGCTTTCTTCAATCGACGGCTGAGATGGCTCTGGTGTTCTGCTCTCTAAAACTTAAAATGTTGCTGGAGTGAAAATATCGCGTCTCGCGAGTAATTGGGGATATGTTTTTTTGGGTGTTTTTAGTTGTTGGATTTTACTATGTTAATTGTTAAATATGATAACAAAGAGTTAAGTTTTTAGGGAAACAAAGATTTTGGGTGAGACGTGGGACGTGATTATATGCATTCATTTTGATGAATTCAATGGTTGTGATTAAATTTAAGCTTTATTAAATTAGAAAACATGTTTGCGCAAAATACGAGAGCGGTTGAGATTAATGAGTTTTTAAGTTTTAATCTCGTCCATTGAATTAATTAAATGAATGGACGAGATGATGTCACTATGTCCTACGTATAATTGATTGTCCTCCTAGAACTCTTCTTTGCTAACAAGATAGAGTATTTATTTAACAGGAGATTGTATCATGTAAATACATACATCTTTTTCTGGATTCGTAAACTCCATTTTATATTCGTTGATTGTATTTTATCAATGCACCAAATTGTGTCAATACATATACTTCGATCAGTTTGTCTATGAACGCTGATGAAAATATAAGGATATTTTGATCATTTCTATAGATAGGTATGAACATTTTCCAAATTTGGATACATCGACTGCAAAGTCTAAATAATGGTGTAATGATTATGCATTGTTTTATGGAGTAGTAAAAATATGTCATTGTTTTGGCTTAATTGCAGATGCGGACATTGGTCACGTTAAATATGCGGATGAAGTTAAAAATGCAGGAGAGGAAGAGATGTTGACATGTTTGGATGGAACAATGAGTTGAGGTTAAAAATGAGTATGAGTCATAGTGAGATCTGCCTTAGCATTGTTTGGTTGGTTTCTTGAGCAATGTCTTGCCAACTAGATGAAGCTAAAGGTGACAGTACCTGAATGTGCACAAGCTTCGATTTAGGGAGAGTCCAACAGCATCATTATGAAAATAGGGTACGAAACATTAGTATGATATGAGAACAAAAAATACATCAAATGTGCGCAGAAATGAGTAGCTGAACTGAGAGTAAGTTCTCCTTATGCCTCCTGTTTTGCGCAACAGGAGGCATAAAACACCTTATAAAACGAAAAGAATATAAAACTTCATAATAATAAATATAACCTGAATTATTTAAAATACGAGAAGAATGTGTTTGATTTTAAACCAAAATGTTGGGATCATAATATTGAACAGGTTATTCTTAAGCATAGTACTTGATTTCCTATGCATATACGGGTTTATCATCAGTGTTGAATTCCTCAAAGTAGTCTGCACGGACGTTACCAGCTAGCATGAGAGCAACTAACCACATAAGGGATGCATCAAGAGATAGGAATGCAGCGCCACCGAAGAGACCAGTTTTAGCTGTGGGACAACTGGTTTCGAGGGTTTGATGGACATTTTTAGTCAAGTGTTGTTGCTCCTGAATGGTTGCCCAGATAAGGAAGGCCAAGGCCAATCCCGCAACAGCCCTGTTAATCAAAACACAAGAACATTAGTCATGTGATTCAGGAAGGAAGGAAATTAGAAAATGATGTTGAAAAGAATTGCTTACATTGCAATGTTGAAGAACACAACAAAGTTGGTGGCACTAAACAGCCTCCTTTGAGGAACTGACATTCCTTGGTACGGATAAAATATGGAAATATAGCCGAAGACAGAAGACACAAGTAGAAATACAGCAGACAAGCTCCCCAAAGCAACAGTGGGGTCTTTTGGGTATTTGCAGATCAGCATACCCTTTTCTGAAACCGGAGTTACATCAACAGGCTAGACATTAACAGACAATAAATTAGTTAAAGCAAAACTTGCAGATTACAGACTTAAAATTGAATGTTTGTTTTCACAAGGAAATATTTATGGAATATCGAAAAATTGTTAATCTTTATACATTATATAAATAGGCGCAGGATATGAGTGAGTACAAAAACGAACCTTTTTGTGCTCAGCCAAAATTCCGAGAATAAACGAGACCATACCAAAGGTGATCACAAGTAAAGACATATGCTTCACGGAGACTGCCATAATGCTCACAGTAGTGGCTTAGCACTGCAATGAAGGATATCAAAACACAACATAAGAAATAAAAACACGTATGCCTACATTTTCTTCGATAATTTTCAAGTATCTAAATATCTAATCCAATGGGGCAGCTAAAGCCTAAAAGAAACCAAGCTAAAAGTAATTATGCATTACCGAATAAAAGATAGAGACAGTTGAATTTTCAATTACAAACAGCAAACAAAACACACTTGTGTTGAAAATGAAAATGAAATCCTCAGACCAGATCTGATGTGTAGGGTTTCAGAACCTAAAAATTACAGTAAAATTTAAGGAACAATACACAAAAGTTATAAAGAAACAAACTTTACAAATTACAATAAACCCAACTCAATTCAGCCCCAAAGCAAAGCAAATTAACATCAGCACTCAAATTCAATGAAAACCCAGTTCAGTATAAGGTCGACATGTGAAAAAATCAAACCTTTTCAGAGCCCCTGGAATCAGATTGCAGTTGTTACGAAAAATGAAAGCGATAGCAAGTTAATGTTTTAAAAAAAGATCTTCAATTCAAGATGACGGTTCGTGTCCTAAACCTAACAGCAGCTGTTAACTTACTGAATCTAAAATTGATTTTGATTTTGATTTTATGAATTTTTAGCAAATGTTGTAAATTTGATTTTTTTAGTAAACTTGATTCACTTTTTTAGTTTTTAGTAAATGGAGTAATTCACAAGCCCTTCTGTGATCTTGTCCCGTTTTATAGTTTCTACTTTCGGTATTCGATGTATAAGAAACTTTATTTTTAAGATGTGAAAATGCTAATGACATTTCCAAAAGCTAAGAAATGCAAACATTTGGGGCTCGAAACAAGTCAAAAACACGGTTGATTCGAACATACGATAATACTACATGTTCGAAGTTAATCTGAAAGAATGGCAGATATCATATTTCAGTATATTGTTATCTGCAAGGCTGAATTTGAGCATAAGGAGAACTTAATAACTGACTCTTCATTACAGAGAAGGACTTTCTTCTTCTAGGTTCTGAATTCCTTGTTTCGTGTATAAGTATCCCTGTTGATTTCTTTTGGATCGCCTTCAAGGTGTCTTCAAATGCAAACTCATCGCAAGGTAATCTTAGCACACCCTCTTGCTGAAATCCAAATTCCTCTTCTGCTTCTCTTAACAAGATCTCAAATGCTTTATGACATAAATACTCAGTTGGGATTATAACGCGCTTCATATCTTTTCCAACACAAACTGCAACATACCCTTTTGGAACAGTGCTAGATCTTGATGTCCCATTTATGCTAGAACTGTCTGCGAACGAGAATGTTCTCTTTAAAAACTTGATCCTCTTACTGCTGGTGCTGTTGTTTTCAAGTGAATCTGAAATCTTTCTGCATTTTTTAGAATTCTCTGAAGCTTCGCGATCTCTCCTATCTTGCTAACCTTCTTTGACTCCATTTTAGTATCTGATAGAAGAAACTGATCCATGCTGTATCTCTCTTTTCCTTTTCTCTGATATTTGCTGATTGATACTGATTATCTTCAGCTAGGATTTCATCAGTATTTATAGAAGTTGACGATTGTTGGGATTTTCAATACCTGACTTTCAGCAACTGAAACAGCCAGGATAGTGTATGTTATAATAATGACATTGATGAGCATCTAAAGTCAGCCTTTTAGCAGTTGTGCATGTTGCAGTACACTACTATTTGTTCCATCCCATGTTCTGTTGCTTATTTTTTAAAGCTAGTTGAAGCTTGACATTCAAGTTTTCTGTACTAAATTGTTAAAGTGTCCTTTGAGAATGGATTTTAATAGGCTTGTTATATTCAAAGTTCCCTTTTAGCTTCATTTTATTAAGCTTTAGGGGCTATGTTATCAACTTATCTTTTAGCTTTAGGCGAGATGCTCGTTTTTATAGGCACCCTTTGTGTACTCATGCTCTTTCGTGACGATTAACGGGTGATCCCTGCTTAAAGCATGAATTTTCTATCAGGATTTCGGCCTAACAGACCTCTTTAACGTCCGCCGAAGCCTTTAGGCTTTTTTGAGTGATTATGGCTGCTGAGAGGCCATTTGCTGTAAAGCTATGCCGGGGAACTTTTCCACTGTAAGCCATGGCTGCAAAATAGCACCCAAACCACTTGAACACAATACATTCATGTACATAAAAACATTAGCACTCCAAAGTCAATCAATGGCATACAACAATATTGCTACAATGATACTCAAATATCTGATAACTTGAGGGCCAATAAACCCTATTTTTTACATTAGCCTTGTAGCCAAGGGTCGACTTCCTTTACAATCCAGTGCACACGTGTAAATTGACTTTTCATCTATTTGCAAATATTATTTAACTATATGCACATTAGAATATGCATTTGTGCATAAAAGACAAAATTCAAACACTAAAAGATTTGAAAGTTTAAAATTTATATTATGGGGTCTCAGAGTTCATTAGCCACGTATGGGGTCGCAAACGAACTTTACTCTTGTAGCCAATATCTCTATAATGTTCCCAATCATTGATCATCAAAAACGCAACATCCAAACCTAAACTATCTTTCAGCAAACTGACCAATCCAGATCTAATGTAGTGCAGCTATTTGATGCAGAAATATGTTTTGATATTTTTTAATATAATCTTACATATTTTTATATAAACTCTCTAATTAAAGTATCAAACTAGATAGTTTTAATTCGCACTAAAGTATTAAGACCGGAACGTACCAAATTTCAACGCACAAAATCTCACTTGAGAAGGCGTTAAAGCAGCACTTTAGAGATATCGAAAAGCGAGTCGGATGAAGAAAATGAGGTTGAGAATGTTCAGAGGAATTTCAAGGAACTTGGAATATTCGGCGGCGGTGTACTCGTTGACCTGATTGACCAAGAGATGACTAGGGAAAGACCGACCTTTTTCTTACACATAATGCTCCGGGCGAGTTCCATGTCCATTTGATGCAGGTGAAATCTAGGGTTTGATTTACTAAACTGACTATAAGTTTGAGTTACTTTTTCATACTCAGATTTTATTGAAGGATTTATACCTGAAACCTCCGATGAAGTTATGATTGTGAGATTGATATCCGAATTGTATCATCTACTATGACTTCGCTAGGTTCACTCATGTTTGTATTGCAAGTAACATTTGATTTTGATTAAGTGGTCCATTACGACGTTTTGCATCTTTAGTTTACTGATCAAATACTGTCTTCATTCTGCACTCATTGGCATTGCTTTGGATTTTAGATTCCCTTATACTTGTGTTTTTCTGAGTAGTGCAGCGCAAAACACGACTGTTTCTGAAGCTGAAAATTATACTAACATATTGAGTGAAGCTTTATTTAACAATGTATTTTATTGAAATATACTGGTTTGTCAGCCATGTGTTTAATAGTGCCACCTAGCTCATTCCTACTTGGCCACCTCGTTTTGACACCATGCTTGTAGACAGTGCTTTTTTTTCTTATCCTTAGCAGCCTGGATATCTGTTCGGGTTCTGTTATGCACAGTTGCGTTTATCCGTAGAACAAGGGGGTGTGATAGGTGATAACTATTGGAAACTCAGAGTTTGCGTTTTAATTTTTAGTTGAAGCATGCATGCACTGTAAATGGACTGTTGCTGCTTCTTATCATTTTGCATGCATATGTAAAATCACATTAACTAGCCCTGTTCTGTTTCCACCACAATTTGACTAAACATTTCGCTCAGTTCATTGTTTGTCATTAACAAGTAGCTCATTGATTCACAACCAGATTGCATCCGATAGATCATTCTTTAATTTTGTTACTGAGTCTGAAACACAGAACTGAGTGGTCCTCAGCTGGCTATCTCCATCCTTAGAAATCTAGAAAATGACATCTCTTTTTGGTTTTTGATATGGGCGTCCGGGCACTGCAGAATCAATCAGTATACTAAATGTTTGTATTAAATATCTGTTCTGTTTCTGTAGTTGTGGAATGCATGTCTTTTGATATGTTTCATTGAATCTCCACAGGAAAACAAAACCCAGGTTCAAAGCAATTTCTAAAGTGGCTAGCGGAATCAACGAGGGGATTCATTGATGGGAAGAAAATCCAAAGACAATAGTTACTAAAAATGGAGGAGCAGTCATTTTCCATCATGGACAGAGCACGTGTACCGCCTACTCATTTGCCGTATCAGAGTAACACACATGGCATCCTGACTCTTCCAACAACTGAGGCTACATCAGCGCAATTGGAGAACAGCCGTCTGATGATGACCCATCACATCTACTACATGTTTTCTATCCATCAAATACCAAGAGGTCCATTTTCAAGTAGGCTGGGAAATTGAAGAAGCTGTATTTGAATAATTCAGCACTCAGGCCTTGTTGCGTGGTGGGACAACCCTGCAAAATAAACAGCAGTAAGTATTATACTCCTTTTATTTACATATGATTTCTTACTGTTATCAGTTTGATGGGTTGATGCCTATCCTCAACAAATTTCTAATCTAACAGATCCAGTTTAAATTTATTAGAAAGCTGTATGGGAAATAATCCTCAATGGTCCAGTTTGGTTAATTTGCATGGTAGTAAAAACTGAGTAGATTGTATTGATTAATACCGATGGGGGGATAGCATTAGAGATCGTACGCAGTCGCCCTTTCTGACTTTTTGCTTAGGAAGAAAAGATATAGGACCATCTTGGCTAATATAGTGGGGCTGCGCTAAGTTTCACAGGTGCGGTCGAATCAGAATCCCGCTTTCATTCTGCAGTGTCTGTTTTATCTATAGATTGAATTTGACTTCAGTTATTTCAATATTTTACAGACATGGATGTGAACCAAGTTTTATAAACATTTACTAATGAGCATGTTAAGAATTTATGTGTGTATTAAAACTTATGCATTGTAGGATTTGGACGAAAGATTTCAGGGTCGAGTGATAGGAGGGGAGTGCTGATTCTTATCAGAAGGGCGCGAATGGGACTTTGATGTATATCGGCTCACCACTAGTCTTCTTTGTCTGATTCAAAAAATTCAGAATCTCAGGCCAGCATCTCTCATCTTCGTATCTCTCAGTTTCCTTTTATTTTATTGCTTGGAAATCACATGCCCCAGTTAACATGTTTTTGGTTATCATTATATATTCATTTCCCTCTGCTCATAATTATTTGTTCAGCAAGTTACTGTCGGGTAGAGCCTATCCTCAGATTATTGTGTAAGGACAATTAAAAATAGATGTGCTTCTCTGGCTGCCCTGGTCATTTTTCCAAATAAATTGGCTTGAATAGATGGTGATTATTTAAAATGTATTGAAGCTTTATAAATCCCACCTCCTGAATGAAATAATTGTTATGGTCTGGTGGCTTGTAATTTGTATCCTGTCTGTAAAGTTTGGAGCCACAGGGATATGTTCTTGTAGCGTTCGTTTTTAGTGTTTGTGCCTAATATAAGTTGCATTTGTAGCTTAAACCTCAAACTTTTGTACTGTAGCAATGAAGCAACTAAACTAATTTTATCCACAGCTGCTGTTTACTGAAGTATTGTCATAAAATGTTAGCTTGATATCCATGTTTTAGTGCAGTACAAGTGTTTCGCAGCGAACATGGCTAGAGCAATGAAATGCAAAAAATGAAGAAAAAAATAGAATAGGAGAAAATAAGGCATGGGTTATTTCTGTCTTTAGTTGATGGCTCATCAAAAGCGTCCAAAGTTCTGCGTTTGGCCAACAGAATCCATATCATTTTAAAGAATCACATACACCTAACATTTATGAAGAAGATGCTGTGTTCTCCTTTCTTCTATATTAATTTTTTTGTGGTGGCAAAGGGTGGTACAACAGTAATATAGGATTCTTTAGGTCAGCCTCCTTAGAGCATTGTGCATTGATGACGATATAATTATTGTGTGCCTCAACTGTGTGTTAAGCTAGTAAATAGGTAGATTTTCAGACAGTAAAGTTCTGCACTTTCCCTTATTATTTCCATTGATTGACTATTCTCTTGCAACCAAACTAATATTCAAACCAATATTTTACAGAAGGAGAAACTACAGTTTTAGTCTTCAAAGGAAAGGAAGGAGTTCAAAGGCGAATTCTTTTCTAATGGAGTAAAAAGTCAGGAACGGTTGAGGATGAGGATACAAACTGACTGCCTTCTTTGACTGTCCTTATCTGATACCATATAAGGCAAGGTAGGAAAATCAGTTACTTTGCTTAAATAGGATTCTGAATATACAAATTAGTTAAACACTTTGTGTCTGGTTTAGCTACTCTTATTTATATAGCTGAATTCTGCTCTTGTTTCCTCCCTACTGCCCTGTCCTCTGTCTGTACTTATTTGCTTTCACAAATTGTTCACCATGATTTTCATCACCTCAACTTCATACTCTTTTCAGGATATGATTAAGGCATGCTGAGATATTGTAAATGGTTAGATCTTCAACAAAAGCTATCATCTCAAATAAGGACCTCTCTGGGGTTTACATGCGTAGCCTTGTGAAGAAGATGTCTTCATCAAAATTAATCAAAAGCCCGGATGCAACAAATGGGTTTTCTCAAGGTGGAAGTCATGTTAAAGTTGGTCAGGTTTCTTCTGAAGTTGTTAATCCTCAAGCCCAGCAGCACAAGAAAAAAGTCAGAAGAAGGTTGCACACCAGCAGACCTTATCAAGAGAGGCTTCTTAATATGGCTGAAGCTAGGCGAGAAATAGTAACCGCTCTCAAGTTTCACAGAGCATCTATGAAGCAGCAGCAACAGCAACACAACAACAAGAGCCTTTACCGATGGTGCATCAACCTCCTCTGCCGATTCAATCTTGTCCATCTCCTGATTTGGTTGCAGAACTTGGGATGAGTCCTGCAAAAGGTCCACTGATCTATCAATCAGATAGTGGCCTGGTATTCCCAGGTTCTTTAGATAAGTATAACCACCAGCCATGGCCACCTTCTACATATGATTCATCAAATATCTTGTTCAACTCCAGTGCCACAGTTCCATCAGATACCATTTATGAAGACAATTCCAATTTCAGTTTCTCCCTACCCAGCCAGACCTTAGGCCTCAATCTCAATTTCCAAGACTTCAACTATATAAGTACCTCACCTTTCCAAAACAATCCTTCATTGTTTACATCACCTTCATCTTCCTCTTCGTCCGCAGCCTTGTCATCCACTACCACTGATGAAATTCATTCTGCACCTGACAATGTGCAGAACAAGCCATTTCTTGCATCCCAGCAGACAGACAGCTTAGGAGGGGATGGAGTACTGTATCCATGTCCAGCAATGGACAGTGAGGTGATAAAAGAGATCAATTCAATGGGAGACTGTTATGACATGGTCTGGAATGATACAATGAACTCTCTCACGTCAGCTTGGTGGCTCAACTTTTCAAAGGCTGAAGAAATCAGTTTCAGTCCTGAAGATTCGAAGCACGCAGAGGATGAACATATGTTGGCTCAACTAAGTGATCCTCCATCTTGGTTGAATCCCACTGATACTCACTTGCTGCCACATCTCAATATTTCCTGCCCTGAGGATTCCTCTCCGGATCCATCCTTGCCATGGTAAACAGATCCAAACTAATAATCTCTCTTATAATAATTCCTTCATTGATGATTCTCAATAATATATTACTGCCATGTTTCCCAAACATGTATGTTCCATTAGTCAGAGCTATAGCCTACGTGCACATGTGATATCTAAAGATACAATTGTAGCATTGAGTAAAACATTTCATTGATTTGGTTTACATGAATGCAGCATGGATATCGGAGAGATTGAAGGCATAGACGGAGACTGGTTCGCCTGATACCACTTTGATATCCTTTTTGTTAATCATAGTCACAGGCGTTTTTCCTTTTTCTTCCACGCCGTTGAAAATTGTTGTGATCGCCTCATCTAGACAGTGTCAGTAGCTATAGTATGCTCAAAACCATGATGAGGAAATGATTTTATACATAAGTTTCCTTTTAAGAGTATTTCACACCTCAGAGGTTTTTTTGCTGCATTCATGTTCCCTTACTAAGTTCATGAAACTGTTTTTATTTATTAATTTTACGTCGTTCAAGAACTGGACAGACCCCGAAACTATTTGATCACTGATTTTGATAAATGTGGATTCTTATGATAAATCATCAGGTATTTGATGTTCCAGTTTTAATAATCTGCTTGATTCCATTCCTTCTGTTAGTATCAGAAAAGAAGATGGAGGTCTGTTTCATGTCAAATTTTACGAAAATAAATAGTACATTATTTGTTATGATGATTATGGTCCCAAAATTTCTAACATACAACAGACAATTGGAAAACAAGGAACAGACCACCTTAAATTTATCTCCTTCACCAAACCATCTTTTTCTTCTTGTTCATCAACTCTGCTTGATAGTTCCTTTATTTCATTCTCTTCCCATTTTTTCACCAATATCAAATTCTCCACTGCTCTTAATTCATCATCTTGTTACAATGTCGGACAAAGATGAGGCGGCCGCAGCGTCCTGCTTCAGCATTACACCATTCCTCGGCAGCTACATTCGCCGATCATTCACTGCTGCAGGGCTAGAATTCAAGTCCATGGAGATTGATGATGGCCTAAGCACCATAGAATTTTGGGGACCCAAACAGCCTAACCCGGACAAACCCAACCTTCTCCTCGTGCATGGCTTCGGCCCTGTCGCAATGTGGCAATGGCGTCGCCAAGCCGTTCATTTCTCGCCCAAATTCAACGTCTATGTTCCCAATCTCCTCTTCTTCGGAAACTCTTGCACCAAATCATCCGAACGCTCCGAGGCCTTCCAGGCCAAGTCCGTTCTGCCACATTTTTTCCAATTTATTTAGTAATGAAGTCATTTGAATTTTGCTTTGTAAAATGCAGATCGGTCGCGAAGCTGCTGGAGAAACTAGGAGTTGAGAAATTCTCCGCAATGGGGACGAGCTACGGTGGATTCGTGTCATACAATTTAGCATTAATTTTTCCTGAAAGAGTGGAGAAAGTGGTGATAGCTAGCTCAGCAGTGAATATGGTAAAAGGTGATAATGTGGAACTTGCAAAAAGGGCAAATGTTGAAAATCCTCAGGATATTATGCTTCCGGCCACCGCCTCGAATTTCAGGAAACTCATTAGTCTTGCAGTCTACAGATTCCCTAAGGCCGTCCCAAACTTTTTCCTCAGTGACATGTTGAAGGCAAGTCAATAAATTTTCCACTGCATTTAAAATCGTCGAAATGATCAAATGTACATGGAATTCAGAATTTATACTCGGAGTACCGGAAGGAGAAAATGGAGCTGCTGAATGGACTAAGCCTAGTGCACAATGAAACACCACAAGTATCTCCGATCAGACCGGTACGTCTTAGCTTTGTTTTTCCAACAGTGTTTATGAATAACCTTGTTTAAGATTGTCTGACAATTTTTGTCCAAAAATGTAGGATGTTTTGCTAGTTTGGGGTGACCAAGATGGCATATTTCCGTTGCATAAAGGAGTTGAGCTTCAAAAGTAAGAAAATTTCGATCGAGAAAACTAAAGATAAGTTGGTGGCATTGTTGTTTTTTTACATTGATGATGGATTTCAGGCTACTTGGGGACAAGGTGAAACTGGAGGTGATCAAGAATGCAGCACACATGCCGCAGGTTGAGAAGTACGATGAGTTTAACAAGATTGTGTCCAAGTTCTTACTCCAAGAATCTTCTTGATCAATTTACATATTCTTCAGTTTATTCATAACAAACATTTTCGTTCTGTAACAACATTTGTGTTTTTTTAAGAGAACATAATTTCAAATTGTTATATTTTATAGTTACTTACACGCGGAGTAGCGGTTTAGTGGTCAGTCATTCGATCTCTAAATCAAACTCTCATGTGTATATCTCCGCCATTAATATGAATTCGTCTAGTTCGCGATGAATACTTTTTTATAAAACTGTATAAATTTTAAAACTATTGTCCCATATATATCAAAATAAGAGATTTACTCATGTTGATCCATCTTTTTACTAGAATCGTAAATCCATTTTTAATCCATCAATTACATTTTATTAATAGACGAGAATGCAAATTGAAATTCACTAACTCTATCGTAAGCAAAATGATGCTAAAGCTGAAAAGCCCATTTCAGGAAAACTTTAATGGGCCGAGCTCAATTGAACCGGAGCCCAACAATAAAACCCTAAGTCCACCTTCCTCCGGTGCTATCAGTCATTTTGTCTGACAGTACAGTTGTTTGGGTGGGACTAAGATTACCAGTTTCAATGGCTATGTTACATGCCATCTCTTCTTCTTCAACGGCCAAGCTCCAATTCAACCATCTTGGCAAAAGAGGTAACTTGATGATTGCCATACATATGTATTCTCTTCCAATTTGTTGAAGTTGTCATCTTTAGCCTCTGATTGCATGCCCTTTGATTGTGTTTTTTTCTTCAAAATTTGATGAGTTTATTGGGTTTGCAGACTTGGTTTCTGGATGTGGTAAAGTTGGGTGTGCAAAGAATGTGTCTTTTTCAAAAGAGGTGATGATAAGTTTTGGATTTTGAATTTCTTGAAATGTGATATTTTTGTAGTTTGACACTATAATTTTTTTGTATGGATGTGATTAAATGATCAGTTGGGAGCAAATGCCAGCAACCTTCATGGAAATGGACTTAATGCGGGAAGTTCTTTGTGTCTCGCACAACCTCACAAAGCTCGATGTTAGTCATTTTCATCTATTCTAGCCTTTGTTTTCACTGTCATTTATTGTTGTAATATTGGATCTTTCTATGACAATTCACTTATCTCATTAATTGATTTTCGTGGAACCTATTTGCGTTCAGCATTCAAACGAGAAACAGACAGAAACATGATATTCTTCTCTTTTGATTTCGCACTTCTATGATATAATGGTGTGATGGAATTGTGTTAATACTCACGCCTTTGCGTGTTTTCTTTTGCATTTCACAAGTACACAATATTACTGACTAGTGCCATTTCAGCTTCAGCTGTTCAAGCTGTCTTGGCCGGTGACAAAGAAGCCGAAGTTTCCAGTTCCACTCAAAGTCGTGGTCTACGTGGAAAATTGAACAAAGTGGTGCTAGCTTATAGTGGTGGCTTAGATACATCTGTCATTGTGCCATGGTTGAGGTACTTAAATTCCATGTTTTGTATCTTTTAATTTTCCACCAGTTTAGACGAATTTTATTCTGGTCAGAATAGTGTTCACAGGTCTTTTAGGATCATTCTAAATGTAAAGTTCTCTAGTTTAACCACATTTCTTGAAATTTTTGAAGGGTGTGAAGAAATACTGGAATGATATTAGCTGTTCTTGATTTTATGTTTAGAATTGAAACTAAAAAGTAGCCTGTAGTTCTAATTCTTACATTTTTCTACTCGTTATTTTGCATTCAATTTTCTTTCGGCTGCATTTTCCAGATCCATACAAGGGATGAGCGATAATGGTTTTTTTATTTGTTTGTCAGGGAGAATTATGGCTGTGAAGTTGTTTGCTTTACTGCTGATGTTGGCCAGGTATCATTTCTTTTTCCCACTTGGTCGCTGTTATGTCTTTATCAAAGTTTGCATTTTGAATGTCATAAATCGTAGGGTGTTCAAGAATTGGAAGGATTGGAGAAGAAGGCAAAGGCAAGTGGGGCTTCGCAGCTTGTGGTGAAAGACTTGAGGGAGGAGTTTGTTAGTGATTTCATATTCCCGTGCTTAAGAGCTGGTGCTGTCTATGAACGGAAGTACTTGCTCGGTACATCCATGGCTCGCCCTGTCATCGCCAAGGCGAGTATTTAAATGATTCTTTTTTCAGAATATAAATGCACATATTTGTTAATTGTATCAAAGTTGGCACGGTTTAGCCGCATCACACGATATATTACATTTTCTTATGTTAAACTCTACTGAAATGCAGGCCATGGTTGATGTTGCTAGAGAGGTTGGAGCTGACGCTGTTTCTCATGGATGCACAGGAAAAGGGAATGACCAGGCATGTGCTTTAATTTGAACATCATTGTTTTATTGCTACTTCATGTCTGTACTCTTATTTGATGATATTTTAATCTCTCCAGGTTCGCTTTGAGCTAACATTCTTCGCATTGAATCCTGAACTTAATGTTGTCGCTCCGTGGAGGGAGTGGGACATCCAAGGGAGAGAAGATGCTATTGAATATGCAAAGAAACACAATGTCCCAGTTCCAGTCACCAAGAAGTCCATTTACAGTAGAGATAGGAACTTGTGGCATCTGAGTCACGAGGTATGTAATTGGCATTCGATGAATTTTTCTCTTTTTTCCGAGTATAATACTATTCACTATTCAGCTTGTTTTTAAAAGTGCTAGTGTATACTTGTTTGAATTTAACTCGTGGTACGTGTCATTATTTGCTCATGTAAATTCTTAATCTGCTGGTCGTCATTATGAAGGGAGATATTCTTGAAGATCCTGCAAATGAGCCAAAGAAAGATATGTTCATGATGTCGGTAGATCCAGAAGATGCACCGAACCAGCCTGAGTAAGTTTATTTTTGTGTTCATATTCAGCAGTATATGCATAGTTAAGTACCTCATACCGTGCAAGCTTTACAGGTATCTTGAAATTGGCATAGAAGCCGGACTTCCTGTTTCGCTGAATGGAAAGAAGCTTTCTCCAGCTACTCTTTTGGCGGCACTCAATGAAATTGGAGGCAGGCATGGAATTGGGCGAGTGGACATGGTGGAAAATCGTCTTGTCGGAATGAAAAGTCGTGGAGTGTATGAAACCCCTGGTGGAACTATTCTCTTCACTGCAGCTAGGGAACTCGAATCATTAACCCTTGACCGCGAGGAGATCCAAGAAAAAGACAGGCTCGCTCTTAAATACGCAGAACTGGTTTATGCTGGCAGGTGGTTTGATCCTCTGCGTGAGTCAATCGACGCATTCATGAAGAATATCTCCAAGAATACAACTGGGTCAGTTATGCTCAAATTGTACAAAGGATCCGTGACTCCAACTGGTCGTACAAGCCCTTTCAGCTTGTACAGACAGGACATCTCATCGTTCGAGAGTGGAAAGATTTATGATCAAGCTGACGCAGCTGGCTTCATCCGTTTGTATGGTCTTCCCATGAGGGTCAGAGCTATGCGTGATCATAAGTCATCTTAAGTGTTATCTTCTCTACATATTTTGATTTCAGTGAAGGCTAAATAACTTGCACTATTACAATAAATGATTTTCTTCCATCAGCTGTTGGATTTCTATTGATGATGAAGTGGGTCACTTCAGTTACATTCGATGTCATTCCATCATTCTGCTTGATACAAAACTACTTTGAACTTTGGATGCAGTGATTTTCCTACAGATGGGTTTGGCTTAGAAGGTGTCACCTAGTACAAGACTCTTCTGTTCATAATGATACAATCTTTTTAAGGATCTTCTTCAGGCAAGGAGTGATTGTTCTGAAAGATGGTCTGACTGACTCATCTGTATCCCAACACTGGCAGACTAGACGCACAACTTCTCCAACATGATCATTGCCATCTTCTGTTACTGTTGGCCTCAGTTCTCCAGCAGCCACTCTTGTAGCAATCTGCATTGTTGTGGAAATTGTAGAAATGCTACAAGTGTGTGACACAATGGAGAACATGTTGTGAGAGAGTTTTAAGTACCTGATACGGTCCAAGATCCATGTCGATATAAGGATAGTCCCCGGTCAGGAGCTCGTTCAGTATGATACCGAAGCTGAAAACGTCACATTTTTCGTCGTAAGGCTTTGACAAGAATACCTCTGGGGCCATGTAAACATAAGTTCCTACAAAGGGGAAATGAGAATTCTGAAATTTTATGCATTGTACACTATTTGGGTACTGAGGAGTTTTTGTGTGGAGCTAACTTGCCTGTTTCGCCTGTTAAAGCCTTCTCTCCGTGCCCTAGCAAGGTTGCGTGACCAAAGTCCGCTACCCTGATGTGATTTGAGTTATCTAAAAAGATGTTACTTGGCTTCAAGTCGCGATGAATAAGCATTGGCTTTCGCTCGTGTAAGTACTGCATTGCTTGAGATATCTCCAAACCCTTGGTGACTCTGTCATATAATGGTGGAAGCTCAATGGTCCTCTCTTTTCTCCTACTCCCTGGTCCGTGCAGCCATTCGGTTAATGTCATATTTAGATACTCGGTCACGACCCATCCGTGGTCAGGCGGGCTAAGACAAGCTCCCATCAGTTGCAGCACAAAAGGATGTCTTTGCACTGAGAGTGTTAACAACTCTTGAATGAAGAACGACAAGCCATTTTCGTTTCGAGTGAAGAAGTCGGGGTTTATGCACTTCACTGCTACCTCTAGTCCTCTCCATGTTGCTTTGTGCACCGTGGCTGTGGAGCCTTCAGCCACTTTCTCCTTGAATTCAATCTGAAATTTCATTAATAAACCCTTTAGTAGAAGAAACCCTTTAGTAGAAGGATGTCACAGAACATCTACATATGACTTGCAATTGTAAGTTGGTGCCTAAATAACTCGACGCACCTCGGCAGGGTCGATGAACCAGCCATCGGCCTTGGCTTGGGAAACCAGGAGGCTGAGATGATCCTTCTCTTCTGGTTCTGGATGTGGCATTGTTTTGCTTATGTCCTGTTCTTGAACATTTAGTATCTGATGGTCACGACTTGCATGTTCTTGTTCTTGCCTGTCCAAATTGATACTGAGCACTACTGGGCTGGGCTTCGGATGAAACTGGGCTTCTCCGGCCATATGGCCCACCTACACCAAAGAAAGATCCAATTTCTAATTAGTTATAAATTCATTTTTTTTAAAGATCAGATATTTTATTTTATTTAAAAAAAATTTGTTTCAGCGTAGAACTGGATAAGTCATAGGCGGAGATGCATTGGAGAGTATTTTAATCACTGACCTCTGAGACCAGAGATCGAGTGGAACTACCACTAGACCGCTGCGTGCGAAAAAAATCGAATATGAATTGATAATTCAAGCTCACAACTTCTCACCGATGATTGCGACTTTCTAATTTTCTTTTGTTGCTCAACAATGGGTGAACCTTTGGTGATCATACAATCCCGAATCGGCATCCAACAGCTTGAGTTTGGCTTAGGCATGGCTAGATATGCAACCTTCTTTAAGTGGCCTGACTAGCAACATTCATCATGGTGGTTCAAAGCTATAAGAGCAAGAAATGTGGGAAAGATTAGTGCTATCTGATGATATGATTAAGTACTAATCAAACTTTTGTCATGTGGGAAAGTGGTGAAGTCTAAGTGGGCGGATGAGTCGATGGGTTACTAGCAAAAATACATACAATCTTCCAGGTACATGGATTTTTCAAGTGCATTTTTGCAAAGTTGCTTACTGTATTTTAATAGCATATGCCTTTACACTGGACGGCATTAGGGCGATGCCTTTTAGGGAGGAAGTGACTGGTTCGAAGCATAGCGGCCTAATGGTTAGTCAGTCAGTAGTAAAATTTGTTTGAATTTTAAATTAATTGTTTTTATTAAAAATGAGAAATCTTTATCATCGATTTTTTCATGGGAAATATTATAGAATTGTTTTTATGTAAACATTTTATTAAGAATGTTTTGCAATAATTATCCTATAAAATATTTGAATAGAAAACGGCGTCGTATGTTTTGATAAAGTAACTTGATTCATAGAGCCCTTTGTCCGCACAAAGAGTTGCGGCCTAGCGGTCAGCCACTCGGTCTCTGATATCAGAGGTCTGACCCTCCTAAATGCATATCCGTCTTGAATATATGGGATTTGTTTATTCCTTAAGCGATGAAGTAATAATAATTTTTTTTATATAAAAAAAATAGAGCCCTTTGTCCAGCAAAACTGTAAACCATCGAAATTGAGGAACCACCGGAGTTGAATTTCGACTTGGTGTATAGAAACGGATCGAAGAGCGATATAATCGAGCTGGGTTTTTCTCACAATGGCTGATGCTTACTGGAGATACAACGCTACTCACGATGCAGGTTGAAAATTTTAATCCCTAACCCTAAAAAAATATCTACTTTACTCACAAATTTATGTGCTTTATTAAGCTGGATTATGTTTATATGAAATTTTTGATAGGGATTTATGCATGCGCGTTTATGTTCAATTTTTCATATCAGAATCCCAAAAGCTAATGTTTAGTATGCAAATGCTGAGAACTGATGATGTGGTGATTTCAGACTAGATTTTTGTAAGGCCTTTTGTTGTTATTAAATAGGGATGAAGAGTTCATTGGAAAGATTTGGACTTTCGATATCAAGATCACAAAAGAGTTGTTCGTTTTGTTGAGCTAATTTTCAGTGACTTTCGTCGTCAATAGATTCTAATATTTTTAAGTGTTTAATGTGTTCCATCCATACTTATTATAGTTCTATTGGTTTGCAATGGACCATGGTCAGGTGGTTCGGGTACTGTCCCAAGACCCAATAATATACCTGGATACTACCCATCTGAAGCACCGGCAATTGGTTCTCATATTATGCGAGGTTCTGCTGGTTTACCGCATTCCTCTACTGATTATCTTCAGAAGGATGTATGTGTCCCAATTTCGTGTTTCGTCTGTGTTGCAATAATTTTTTTGGTCTTATATTTATAATGTTAATTTTAGCTTTTATTGTTCTCTTAGATATTACCGTTGAGATCCAATGCTCATGGTTTTGATAGTGTTAAAGGCATTGGAGGCCATCCGGAACCTGCAATCACTGGTTTGACGACAACACCTAGCATACCTAGCTTCGCAGCTAGTTTAGATAGACGAGAGGCTGCATTCAGCATCAATTCAGTTGCTCCAGAGCCCATTCACGAGAGGCCTGACTCTTTGAGAAAGGCAAATGGGTCCTCAGCTCCAGGAGAGTCAAATATATTGTTTGTGGGTGGTCTTCCTAATGATTGTACCAGAAGAGAAGTAGGTCGTATCCTTTTCGATATGCAATATATTCCGATCACAGGCCAACAAGCCATGATTTTTTTGTTTCTTCGTTGTTTTAAAATTGAATTTGAGTACGTTACTGCTATGTATGCAACCGGCATTCAATATATATTTATTGGCGCTTGATAAACAGTTTCCTTGTTTGTTAGTCAACCAGCACATCTTTGTTGATCCTGACTTACAAAGATCTATTTCGCCCATTTATTGGATTCAAAGAGATCAGAGTTGTCCATAAGATGGCTAGGCGTGTAAGTCTTATTTGTGCGTTCTTGTTAATATATTTTTTTCATTATTTGTCTGCCTGTCATCCACCCGCATGTTGTGTTTTCATTTATTATATTGTAAACAAGTTTGTTTGATCTTGACTCATATAGAGACCCTTTTTGTACATTTTTGTTTATATATTTATTTAATTATTTGCGGAACTTATATTTATATTTAATGGATATTTTTGCTGCACTGACATTGTGAAGAGATTTTATGTCGAATCTCATCAAGTATGCCATTTTAATCTCTAGCACCATTAAAGGGATTTTGTAACTTTATATTGTATTTTTTAAACTGATTATAGACTGGAGATAAAGCCATGGTTTTGTGTTTTGTGGAGTTTGATGATTCTAAGTGTGCTCTGACCGCTATGGAAGCCCTTCAAGGTAAAATCCCACTAGCATATTTTGATTCACCACCAGTGTATCATTTCTTGTTGTAATTTTCATTCAGTGCATTCTTGAGCGGTCTCTTTGATCTTAGACGGTATAATTGTCTGAATTTTTATTTGTTAGTTGAAAGTTCATCGAGCTTAGTTCCTATTATTAGTATAGTAGTCATTATAGATCTGATTTATATCAAGAAGTCCCGTGATATGTATTTGCTTCTTTATTATGTGCAATTTCGAGCTCTTAAACCCCAGCTGAATATGTAACATGGTTATTTCGCAGGCTACAAATTTGATGACAGGAAACCAGATTCCTCTAACTTGAGAATATACTTCGCAAACTTTCCCTTTCGGCTACCGTCTCACTGAATTTTGCTGAAGGTCTCAAATGTCATGGCAACACATCATTAAGGAGGACTTTATCTTGATTCTTGAACCATAAGAATGGTCTGAATGCATGCACAATCCATAAAATGCTTCGTCTGTCAATGATTTGAAGCACTTTAGTTTCAATGTTGTTAAATTTTGTTTCCATCTTTCAGTGACATTAGCTTTCCTTGCCCAATGATCAACAGTACTTGTATACATTGAAAGCTTCTTACTCCTGTAGATTTTACATGTCTTCTAGTTTCGATTTCAGAAAGCATTCTTTATAAAAAATAAAGGAAACTTAAGAAAGCAGATATCACCTGTCAATTTCCATTTAAATTGTGCATTGAGGAAGTAACCATTCATGGAGACACTGTTTCATAAAAATAAAGATACACTGAAAAATGTATACAGAGAATGTCAAGAAATAGAGAGTAAGCACGCATAGCTTCAGACATGATATTATGCAAGTGAACCACCATGTGTGCTCACTCTCTTCTGTCACCACACAGCCTTACCTCCATCTGCGTCTCAGCCGCAAATCCAGCTAAAATGCGCAATAAAAATTAATATCGTCGTAAACCCAGAAATTATTTCCATCAAGGAACACACATAAAACAGCTTTAAGGAAGAAAAATATCAGTAACCCTTAGTTGCAGTACTGTTTCATTTATGTGAAACACCAGAAAAATTAAGGTGTATTGAGATGAGAAGTATTCAGAGTCCTGTCCGGCTTTTATAGAACTAGAAGCAGATACAAGTGGGTTCACACCCTCCACATTTTTCTCCGAATTTGGAAGGTATTTTATAGCTTATAGTATTCCTGTCACTTGCTGCGAGTACTTTCTGATGTAAAAGATCAAAGTCCATGTTTAAGAGTATACGGCGAGTACTGATACTAAGATGCATAAAACTGACAAAGTTGCAGGGTCTTCGAGCTAGCCATGTTGTATCAACTGTCTTATATTGTTAATTTATCAAACACCAATTACAAATCGACAAGACTGCAGTTCCTGCGAGCAAAACTAAATCTTTATAGAAGACAAAGCGAGCTAAAGTTGATATACTTTAAGCACATTACAGAAATAATTAACACAGAGAAATAAAAGAATGTCTACCACTTGTAGCTTACACCAATAAGTTCAATAAATTCGTTATTCGGCGAATTTCCTGCAAATGCAAATTCTTATGGCACACCAGTTAAATTACTTACTTGCAGGGTAATATATTCTTTCAGTTAAATCTCAGCAACTGATAAAAAGAGAATACTTTGATCATATAGCATAAGTTTATTCGGTAAGCGAGGATCTGATTGCATCGAATAATCAAGTTTAGTTTAAGAAATAAGAAGTACTTCATATTATCGTAGTTTAGCGTCAGATCCGGCTCACCATGACAGTAGCATACTTGAATACAAAGCTGAACTATGAATTATGTAAGTTTTATACAGCATTACAGACGAGCATTCAGGACTGTTATCTGGTTAAATGTTTCAAAAGATCACAAGAGTCGCGACATGGTTCACTACTGATTCATATCACTCTGCCAACTCGAGCACTGAATGAAATCAAAACCGAGTAGAGCAAGTTTCAGTGGTGAAATTACTCAGGCCTTAAACTGTAATGAGACTCTTAACTGAACATACTTTTTTGTGATCCAAATATCCGTAGAAACTAAAAATGTAGTCGATTTCATACGAAGCCAAAATGAAAACACCTTAGAGACATACACTGTGAATATATTCCGAATATTTTACGGAAAATTATCAAAATTATCGGTAGGTATGTGATTCAGCATATATAGTAAAAAACGTCAAAACAACGTTATTCACTACATATAAAAGCATTGTAAATTGCACCAAATAAAGTCCAGAAAATCAGCAGCTACAATTTCCGGCACGCTGATTAGTCACTAATTATCAAAATCAACTTAAACCTAAACTACTCTGGTTTTCACATTTTCTCTGGAAATCGTCAACAGCGACGTCGCGTAGTTCAATTTGAGTCGGTTTATGAAATGGCGAGTGAATCGCAGATGAAAGTTGTCGCCGGCGAAGCCGGCTACGTACTTGAAGACGTCCCGCACTTGACCGATTACATCCCAAACTTAACTGTACGTATACGTTTCATGCTCCCTTATTTTTCCTTATTCATAGTTTGGCTAGGGTTTTGAAGTATTTTATTTTAGGGTTTTAATACCAAACCTTCATTTATCCGTGTATTTGAGGAGCTGCTTGTTAATTTAGGACTTTCCGCATATTAAGAATTTGAATTTCTGTTATGGAGTACTCATTTGGTTCCTAAGTTTATAAAAGTAGAAGAATTCGTTATTGATTCAGTGATTCACTATATGTTGTTGAATTTTGGTTGCTGGCCTGGCAGACGTTTCCCAATCCGTTGCAGTTCAATCCTGCGTATTCGGTTGTCAAGTAAGTAAACAAGATCATATGCTTTCCTGTGCTGATAAAGATTGTATATGATGCTATTTAGTGTGATGACTGTGACATTTTGTTTTCATTATTGATCAGACAATATTTTGTGAATGTGGATGACACTGTTGCTCAAAAGGTGAGTTTTCCTGTTATTTCTTTCTGCTTGTTTTCAATAGGGGGCTTATACCAACTTTGGTGGCAATTAGGGTCTGTACTGTATATAATACTTAATTATTTATATTGTTGTTGGTTTTTGGAAAAGGTATTTACGAGGACTCTTTAGTGGTGTCTATACAATTATAGTGATTTATGGCTCTCAATCTTTTTCAGATTGTTGTTCATAAAAGCAGTCCAAGAGGCACCCATTTCGTCGTGCTGGACCTCGTCAACGGGTAAAGAACCCTGTTTTCTCCCAGTTTTTTTTTCAAGTATTTGCTTTGACTTGTTAACAAAGCTTTTTTCCCATTCAGGTGTACTTTGAATCAGACGAAGTCCATGCATGTATTGTTACTTGTGGTGGCCTGTGTCCAGGGCTCAACACTGTGATCAGGGAAATTGTTTGTGGACTACGTTATATGTATGGTGTATCTAGGATACTTGGAATAGACGTAAGTAGTTCAGAGGACATACTTTACAGAAGAGATTTAAAGAATAGATTTAACTTCTCTGCCATTGAAGTTGATTCATATCTATTTTTCTTGTTCTCCTTATTACATTTCCCTGTTGATTGCTTTGATATAATAATGTCCTTGCTTATATCGATTATCGAAATTTGATTTGGGCGTTCACAGGGAGGATACAGAGGCTTTTATGCTAAAAATACTATCCCCTTAACACCCAAGGTTGTGAATGACATCCACAAACGGGGTGGTACCGTCATTGGGACATCACGCGGGGGATATAGCACTTCAAAGATAGTTGACAGCATTCAGGACCGTAAAATCAATCAGGTATTTAATTGAATTGCTGTAGTATTTTCATCATCATTAATTTTTGAATTACTATTTGACAATTTTGTATCACTTTCACAGGTTTACATAATTGGAGGTGATGGCACACAGAAAGGAGCTGCTGCTATTTATGAAGTAATTACCTGTGTTGTGGCCAAATATTCAAATGAAACTGTACCTTTTATATTACTAGCAGCCTATCTAACTAGAATTATTTTTAATATATATTATCTGATATTAGTTGAAATTTAAAAGAGTAGTATTGAATTTGAAACTGGTCGGTGTAGATACAGATAGGTCGGAAAATGCTACATATTCGCTCTTTAATCTTTTGACATCAATGCCTTTATATATTATTCTATTATATATCTTTCTTGTACGTCCCACTCCCAGGTCTGAAAGTTGCTGTTGCCGGAATCCCTAAAACGATTGATAATGACATTGCAGTAATATTTCATATACTTTACCCAGTTTATGGATGTGCTTCCCCCTTTTCAATTATTTTCTTCCAGTGGCGAGCTGAAATATTGAGTGACAAATACTTTGCAGGTTATTGATAAATCATTTGGCTTTGATACTGCCGTTGAGGAAGCACAGCGTGCCATTAATGCAGCACATGTCGAAGCCGAAAGCACTGAAAATGGAATTGGCGTTGTGAAGCTCATGGGACGGTATAGTGGTGAGTTTTATGCAAAAAAAATTCGAGCGGGAGGTTGTTGAAGTTTGTGAGAAACTCATTGGGCTTCAGCACTCTATAGAACTGTGAACAGAACGCAAAATAGTATAACATCTGGCGAACTAGGGTTTATAAATGATATCCCTTACAGTTTCAGGATTGACCTTGTGTATCAAGTAAATTGACACATAAAATATCAAGTAAATTGCTTTCGACTCTGAGAAACCCAGATGTGACACTGCCATAAAGTGTTTCGTTGCAGGGTTCATTGCAATGTATGCTACTCTTGCCAGCCGCGATGTGGACTGCTGTTTAATACCAGAATCGCCTTTTTTCTTAGAAGGAAGTGGTGGGCTCTATGAATATTTGGAAAAAAGGCTGAAAGAAAATGGTCACTTTGTTCTTGTGATAGCTGAAGGTGCAGGTCAGGATCTTCTCGCAGATGAATTAAAAACAATGAATGAGAAAGATGCTTCTGGGAACAAGTTACTTCAAGATGTGGGTCTATGGATATCTCACAAAATTAAGGTATGTGCTCGATGTTTATCATTTCAGTAGTATTATGTCTAACATTTGGGTTATTCTTAGATCAAATATACAATTCATCATTCGTTTGTTTTTTTCATAATTTTGGGTGCTAAGCTTCTATTAATCACACTTATCCCCTTTATCCCGTTTATGTGTTTCTTGTGGAACCTATACGATTTAGGTTTAGCATTAAACATTTGCAGCATCTGAATTCTCAGTGACTTCGGTTTGCAATTTGTAGGATTATTTTGCAAAGACACAAAGGATGCAAATCACTCTGAAATACATAGGTGAGGGGAAACATGTTACCTCATTATGCATTCATTGACGCTAATGTTTATGTAGTTTTACCCAGCAGAGCTTCTAACTACATGATTGTGTTTCTCAGATCCCACCTATATGGTCAGAGCCGTACCAAGTAATGCTTCCGACAATGTATACTGCACACTCCTAGCTCAAAGTGCAGTTCATGGAGCTATGGCAGGGTACACGGGCTTCACAGTTGGACCAGTCAATGGTAGACATGCCTATATCCCTTTCAATGTAAGCACTCATTTTCTGTTAATACTGATATATGACAGGCCTTAAATTTTTTTGCTTCTGCAGCGCATAACAGAGTCTCAGAACAAAGTGGTAATTACGGATCGAATGTGGGCTCGACTCCTATCCTCAACCAATCAGCCTAGCTTCCTAAACACCAAAGATGCTGTAAAAGAACAACCTCCGACACAATTGCTCGATGGAGAGAACTGTAAAGACTCCAAAGATGCTGAATCCACATCCATCGCCACAGCTAGCATAAACAAAGAAATCCCCATATAGTTTTGTACATGTAGCATATCTTTTAGAGTTAATTCCACTATTCTTCATGATCCTTAGACTACGATTAGGCAGGCATTCAGTGGTATGGGTATCTATGGATGTTCTTGTTTGAAGTTGTTCGGATTGAATAAGAATGCTTGTACAATGTCATCGATCAGAGAAAAGAACCAAGTTTAGTAGTACTTTTTGATTGGTTTCATAAAATATGAATGCTCATCTCTGGTTTCATTCATGAAAAACCAATGTTGCATCACTATAGTAAAATTCATGTGAACCAAATACTGAGTAAGTGTGTCTTCCTGAATAAATAACAGGCTTCATGTCAAGGGAGGTTGCCCGAAGCCAACATACGTATGTTACGCACACCCCACTTTAGTACATTGTTGCTTGTACAAATGGATATCTCCTAACTACCAGCTCACTTCACACTCTTTTTTACAACTCTTTTCCCTTTTTATACTTGTCTAATCTAACAGGGTTGATGATAGCTCATTTTTGTTGTTGTACAAGTAAATAACAGTAACCAACTGTGATTCGAATTAGCATTGACTCACGTCTGCCAGAACAACTCGTAGTCATTGCTGTACAATGAGCGGTCTTGAATCTCTAGGTTTGCCACATGTCGGTTTATAAGCAGGGATTGTACGCATTTACAGATTACAAGCGCACCTGGAAAGATCCACCATTCACTTCCATCCCTGCACAAACAGATAATATGCACAAGAGGTCAATTGAAGTCACACAAGGTCTGATATTAACCAAGTACGGCATAAATACATGCAGTCTCCTTAGTTATAAACCTTCATATTATGCATATTATTTTTGACCAATCATTAATTGCAGTTTTCATAATTCAAATCAAGGTGAATAATAATTAACATGGGAAGGGAATTTTAATACGATTCTATTTTTTGGTTTAATAGGCCCACACGAACAAGTTCTGCAAAGCAGCATCAACTCGGCCAGCCTACCATTCCAGCTTGGATTTATTAGAAAGAGTTGTAAAGTTCTGAGAATTCAAACACAATTACTGCATACATGGTAGGTAATATGTTATATCTAGCATCTATACTGGGGCATGTGAAGCACCCCAAGTAGCTAATAGGAGAAAATATCTGAGGGCTAAAAACAAGGATCTGGGACAACACTTACATGTTAATATTCCATGGCGGCAAGTTGGGGAGTTTTTTACTCGGCTGAGAGCTGTAGTGAACATACCCACAAATAAATGCAACTACCTGTGATATGAAAACAATAATGATTATAAGCCAGCTATTACCCATATATACTATAAGCAAGTATCTAAATAGCATTCATCAGTGACTTACAATGTTAACTAATGATGTTAAGTTCCACAGGGCATATAAACGCGCAAGGCCTGCGGAGCGTCTGGGACCATGACTGAACAATGCATTGATCCCAGCTGGAAACGGCAGTATAATACCAAGTGGCAAAATGAGCAAAACAAGAAGTACATCTGCTAGTGAAATTGAATACATTTGTAGCAGAGTGAGCAAAGCTAAGCTAAAGTCTCCTAATAGCAACATCGAGATCACCAAACCGACGAGATCCTGCAGCATACAGCAGGCAACAATTACTTCATGATCTCGGTAGATAATACGATAATGTTTCAATTCATATAACTGACTCTTCCACCTTGAACAAGTAAGAATTACCTGGTGACCAACAGGTTTAGTATTGTGCAAAATGAAAGAGAGTGGATAAAATAGGTATCTCTCTTCATCAAGCATCCGCAAACTACTGATATCAAGGATTTCTCCAGAACTCCTTTTCTGCCTAACTGGCTTCTCTCTGTTGTCATGATTAACAGCAATAGGCATATCATCCTTCAAACTGCTAAGAAGAGGGAGATGTTCTCGAGAAGTGTTGCTCGCACTGTTAAACATGATCCAAATTCAGTTAGTTAATAGGCGAACTCTATATAAAAGCTATTAGCAACTTCTAAACTTAAGGACTATCAATTTCTAATATTAAATTGGGTGGAGGGAAAAGTCCACGCACGTAGACAGTTGTCGACGTAGCGTTCCATTCAAGGTTCTTGGAGAAGGGAGAACAACTTCGGGGGTGGGAGCAACCTCGATTTCCAAAGCTGAAACCGAAAGACCATACTGGCTATGACCACTGGTTGCAGCTTTGAACTTAACTAAATCAAGATGTAAGCCATGACCCTTCAATGCAGGATTGGCATGTGTTTCAAGCCAGCCAAGGAAAGGCCTAAATGTTGACCTCAAGCGTCCACGACAAACTAAGCGCAATTGTGCATTTAGACCAGCCACTAACCGATACCATGTAGTAGGTGGCACAGCCTGTCATTAATGGTTTATTAAAAGACAGTTCTAAGTGTCGCGCTCCAATTACCATTGAAAACAAAAAACAAAAACCTGGCTCATTAGGCTTGTGAGGATGTTATCATTGTGAAGTGAGAAAGGGGCCATATAACTTCCATCGCCTCCAAATACAAGAGATAAAGGGAACCTCTGGTGTAGGCGGGGAGGAAGATCTGGCCTTTTTTCGTCCCCACCAAGAAAGAAGTCTACAAATGCTAACATAAGATCAGACGTAGCTGCCACCTACAAGGTAGAAAACAACACTCAAAAAGGGCAATCCAATAAGACTCGCATTTGGTGCCCCATGATAAGTATACAGTGTTTTTAAAATCGTTGGGAAAAATATGACAGTCTATGAATATTCAAGCGAAGCATGCAAACCTTGATTCCCTCATAAAGAGCACGAGAGCGGCAAGAGCGTAGGCACGCATGATCATACTCTGATCTCACGAATTCACGCAGACGCTGAAGTTTAAGCCTTCGGCGCCACTGCAGCCAGGACCACGCAAGGGGATATGCAACAACTGATAGAATGCTATACATTGATCCCTCCCACCACTGATATGCAGCTAAAGCGTTAATCTCGTCCACAAATCTATTGAAGGCACCTTCATATCTGTGATTGCAGGTCATAATCAGCACGTATGAACTGAAACCTTCTCATCATAAGCAGTTGAGCTTTACAGAGTTGATTCAACAGATTGTAACAACATATTTAAAAAGAAAATAGTATCTGAAAAAATAATGCAATAGCCTTACACTATCTCTTGCACTTGATCTGGGGGAGAATGAGGGAGATGCCAAGGTTCGCGAAAGGTATTGAGACCCATAAAATACATCCTGTGAACATGGCTCTGGGATTCTTCCATTCTGTTGGTTTCCAGCACCTAAACAACAAAAGAACATTATCATATCAACCCTGGTGTCATAAAATGCAAGAATATTGAGAGTAGTTGGGTATAAACCTCATTAAGTGACTCTAAAAAGGGGAATGAATGATCAATATGAGATCCTGGGTGAAGGGGTGCTGTGCTCGATAATTCATCAATACCAACAAATTTCATTCTCGCCACACTCAGAACAAGAGCTAGCAGTATGAGGGCACCCACGAGAAGAAGAGAGAAAAACCAAGGGCCACCAAATGTGTAAATCAGTTCCTCAAGTGTTGTATAACAGTGTGGCATATGATACCTTTCTGAGACACATTTGTAAGGACATGGGGTTGAAGCGATACCTCCTGTTACCATTGAAATAGTGTGGTCAAGTCAATGCCAGATGAGTGACATTAAAGAACACCCAATGTAAGACATGCATGCACCGAACTAAAGGCATTTGTGCTCTACCTCTGATAGTGATATATGAAGCACGGCGAGGAAGCTCATTGGCAGGACACTGACGGCAAAGTGATTGGTCTGAGCCAGTGACGTTCTTGTACGTACCAGGAGGACATTCCTATAAAATGGAAGCACGTTAATAAAGAATCGGAATGTTTTAAAGTTACAAAGAAATAATTTTGTGCCTACGGTTTTCAGATAAGATCACAACTGAACCAAATTACACTAATCAATGAAAATATAATTTTAGAAGAATTGGGCCAGTGTTAAACTTTATGACTAAAAATCAGATAGTTAACAAATAATCAAGAGAATATAAAATTCAGGACAATATGTAACTCTTTCTAAGTACAGCCCGAAAACTAGTAATTAGACAAAACAAGATTCATAGAAGCAAACCTCGCAAAATACCCCATAAAGCCCTTTGGGACAAGCTTTACCAGTCACAGAACCAGATTCACCTGAAAACCCGTCTCCTTTTCCCATCCCTCCACTAAAAAAGAAATATTATAATAATAATAATAATAATAAATAACGTCATGGCGTATACATTTTCCGTAAAGTGAACCAATTATGTGAAAGATTTTTGCTAGCATGTACGTACTTTGCATGGATGGTTCCTTTCACACTGGCTAATGGCTGATAAACATCCCCTGTTGGAATGTCTGACCAATGAAAGTGAATCCTACCACCACCCCCTCCACCACTACCATGCGGACCACCATGCCCTCCTGCACTAGCGAGTACAGCAGACTCTCCGAGGTCTAGGGATCGTAGAAATAGAAGAACAGTCCCGCCAGATCCACCTCCAGTTGAGTTTAGGCCACTAAAGATAGAAGCACGTTGGACCAGAGAATTCAGTGGGGAACTTTCACCATTTACTTCAACTAAACCATCAACAGAGAGACTAGACAAAGGATGTTCCATGGAACCCACCACTGGCCACATTAAATGAAACACATTCAAAAATCATTCCAAATTTTTGAGCATTAACCTTGAAACTAAAAAACATATATAAAAAGATAACTGAACCTACAAATAAATATCTGACACGAAAATTAGAGTGGTGGTACAAATCTATTAGTGAGTCGGCTAAATCAAAATCAGCTGAATTAAAATGCTGATCATGGTTCCGTTGATATCGATCAAGATACATTACAAAGGCTATCGCTATCAGCATATCGCAACATGTTATACAAAAATATACCTATAATACCACCACCAGCAGTGGAACCGTAACTGTCGTCTTCTCCACTTCCGCTGCCAAGCTCACAAGGCAAAGCAGCATTACCATAGGTAACACCGCCGTCAACACAAGTTCCATTGTAGCAACCAGTCCCACCTTTACCACCATGACCAGCGCCACCACCAATACCACTGCTCAACAATTTTCCTTTTCCAATACCACCAATACATCCTGCAATCAAAATGTATGTAATAAGAATAACAATACTAAGATGTCCGGCTTAATTATTAAATATGATGTTAGGAGCATCACAGTACAAAATATACCCATCCCAGAAGCACTCAGAGATCCCGAAGATTGGACAGCAATAGTTCTTGCTCTGTGAAAGTGCACAACCGACCCTTTAATAAGGCCTTCTACAGTGACATCTTCAACTCGACATATCTGATACAAACAGATGGGAGAATTGCATAAACTCATTTATATATCTAAATCATGTCAACATTTATGTTCAATGATTACCTGAAGTGTAAATGACAATGACGAATTCACATTACAGTCTTCGGGCGGATGAAGAAGCTCGATAGGACAATCTCGACTTTCACAATTGAGTCTCGGGGTGCTAAAATCAAATGATAATATCAGTCGTTCAGTGTTATCAAGAAGAAACTACAATGGTAGTCGACATAAAATAATAAACTACTAAGTCAGAACTTACACATCATCGACAGTTGCATTCTCCAAAGGACCACGCAGAATAGATCCCGGTCCAACCTGGGCAACAAAATATATATTATTGATGATGAAAAGCATGCAGGTAATAAACGAAAAAATAACTGCTACACGGGCGTCTTGTTAGAAAGGGGGATTGTGAGTGAAAAGATATGATGTAACGTAATAAGCACTTTTTCGGTACAACATTACGCATCCGAGTGTGAGTGATATATGTCACATATCACAGAATTCATAAACTCAGTACGCGACATGTTGACCTGTTAAGTTGCAAGACAAAATATCATGTCTAATTTTTGAAATAGCCAGATTATTCTGGGCGTGGAAACAAGTACACTGAGAAATTATTACGGAGTAGTTAAGAAAATGAAATAAAAAAAGGGGCGGAATATCGAAAAAGTTGCTCACATGTATGCTGTAAAATAGAGATAAAACCAGGCGTTGTGCCTCAATGAGATCCCCTGGCCCTGATAAGTTCAGCAACCCTTGTCCATGAAGCCCCAAATTGGCATTAGATTTAATGACAGATGATCCCTAGAAAAAGAAATTTTAACTAAACTCAAATCAACCATTCAAGGTGCAAGAACAATATCAAAAGTGCAAATGCAGTCTTCTCATATACAAATCATTGTGCCAAATACATCCTACGGTACAGTAGTTGTCTAACAAATTAAAATTTGCAGTGTCACAGTACACAAAAGCAGGAAAGTAGAAAATGAATTAAAACTACATAACCTCAATCAGCTACCAACTCAAAAAGGGAAAGTGATTGTCGGTAGCGTTTTAGAAACTGCATGGAATTTCCAATCTCCTACATCAAAGACGAACAGATGAGTCAAAAGAGATACCTTGAGGACAACTAAGTTGCTTCCTTCAAGTAATGATGTTGCAACACTTGAATCTCCACCACCATTAATAATCATTTTTGAATTCAACATCAAAAACATCTTAACGGTCATCCGCAAAGCCCCATACACCTGAAATTACATAGGAGGTCAACAAAAGATACCAAACACTTCTTTAATCTTCAAAACATCGGGTAATCTAAATTACTATAATTAATAAAAACTTTCTAGAACGCGGGTCAATAAGTCAGATGCACAGCCAGTTAAAGTCAGCCTAACTTGTTTGATTTTTAGAAACCATAATTTTTTGCTCTTGTTGACTTGTACAAAGGCCAGATTTTAGTGTCTAAAAACATTCTTGAGATGTGTTCTTTTTAGATTATATTAATTTGAACTAATGAAGTGTGACTTAGCTGAATTATTTTTTTTCAAAAAAAACAGCTAAATCACAACTTCACTGAAAAGTAACTGTTTTATATGAACCTTCACAAGAAACCGCCAACCTGAATCCAAAAAAATTAAGTAGATGCAAAACACAGAACCTCAATTAATGCAAATTGAGCCTGCAGATACTTAAAAATGCAATGCCATAACCCAACATAATATTGTGAGACATCAGGTTATGTCTTCAAACTCTATAAAGTATATACGAATATTCTACTATGAATAATTAGTAAAAGACTCATATCAGTAATTTTAACGCAATGGTATCCGGACTCGGAAAGCACAAACCTTGATTACTGAATCACTCATCAACAGTTCTTCTGCCAACAACTCAAACTCAGACAAGGCATAATGTGCGAGACCAAAGCTTAGCATCCCACCAGACTCTAATTTGATCTGTCCTTGAACCTGCACAATCAATCACAGGTGAAGGCAAGAAGAAATGAACAAAAATACACAGATATACCGAAGGATGCAACGTCTAGGTAAGAGATTTACGTGTAATTATCCTATTCACATTAATACATATATAATGCACATACGTGAAAAGGCATTATAGAAAAAACAAATAATGTAAAGGCATTTCCTGTCAATAGAGAACCAGTAACCTTGATTGCCTGCCTCCTACCAATCACTGAATCATACATTTCAAAAGACGAAGAATTCATGCTCGTTTAAACTCATAAAAGGTTAGTAAAGCAGTTTCATTCCACCCAAAACTCCCCAAATGATACATACCAGCACACAAATTTAAGATGAACTGCTTATGGTGTGACTCAACTGGCTACAGCATCCTACAGACCCACACCAGAGACGGGGAAAAATACCATGGTAGATTCCAACCAAATCAGTCAGACATTTCTCACCTGCACGCGACTCCAGAGCAAGGGCACAGAAGCCTTGGCCATATTTTGGACATACACATTGGTGAGAAGTGGCTGATAAGGAAACTCCATCAATAGAGTGTCTGTATCTGTTGACCTGTTGTGATTGCTGACAATCAGACTCCGGGGAACAGCATCATAAAAGGTACCAGCAGCTCCTGCATTTTCTTGACAGCCAAAGCTGTTTCCTCCTGAAAATTTTCTAATTAAAGTCAGAGGCAATATTCAAGAGACTTTGGCACTTAATCGCTCGTCTCATAAGCAGATATGCTCAACTCACCATGAGCCATTAGCCTAGGTTCATCATGCCTACTATAAATGTCAACAGCAACTCTCCCGCCACCACCTCCAGCAAAGCCATCACCCCCACAAGCACTTAATCTTCCAGTCCCGGTCCTACATTTCATAAATTAAAGTTTCAGCAATAATCACGAATATATTCCTCTCGTGCTACACAATCCAAAGTCTACGTTGTGGCATTTGCACACAGATCTAACCATGATCACTAATCTAAAAGAATTGGAAACATCAAACTGGTGGCTTACAAACCACAATAATTATTATTGCCTGATTAGGAAAATATCTCGAATGAAGATCAGCAATCTAAACAGTATGATATTAGAACATAATATAAATGAACTCAGTTCAACAACTTACAACTTATAAGCCTTACATAAATGCTTCCACCAGACCCGCCTCCACCTTTGTTCCCTCCGCCACTACCACCATCAGCTATTATACTCCCATTAACTTCAAGAAGCTTTTCAACAACCATCTTCACTCTTCCACCTCCTTTGCCACCATAATTAATCTCCTTACTAGTACTTCCACCACGACTCCCATAGCTCCAAGGCTTCTGCAAAGTAGACCAAGAATACGCATCCCCACCCCACACATCATCAGGTGACTTACTCTTATCAATCAAACAACACGCCCCTCTTCCACCATGCCCACCTCCAGCTCCTTCCAACCCTTGCGGCGTTCCACTAGTCTGCGCTGGCGGGTCTCCAGCCAATCCAGTTGTGTTCACCACCGACCCATCTCCAAATGACGCATTCCCAGCAGTCAACTGAAACGTTCCAGCCAAAATACTGGCATTCTCACCCAGGCTAAAATTCCCGGAAATATTAACCACAATCTCACAACCCTCAATAGCACAATCCAACCTCACTCCAGGAAGAACATACAAATTCCCTCCACCAGCAATATACACATCATTCCGTAGCTCCAAATCATTAACCAACTTACACGCAGAATCCAGCGTCCCAATCCCTCCTAAATCATCAACACACGAAACAGATGGAGGGTGAGGCGGAGGAGGCGGCGGCGCCGGTGGAGCATAATCGTTATGGTAGACCTCAAATCCATCATCAAATCAAAACCACCACCAGCAGCAGAAGCAGAAGCAATCAACAGCAACAACAGCAACAACTGGATGAAACTGGAGTAAAACGAAGACGAAGCGGACCGAGAGCGACGACTATCCATTGACTAAAAAAACAAGTCATTACCTCTCAAAGAAATTAGGGTTTACAGCGACCCAAATTTCATACTCAAAATCAAACTCGTAGTTGAATCGATTAGTCTATTGAAATTGCGTGTGTTTGCGATTGAGTGATGAAAAGCGAGATGCGTTGCTTGCTTGTGGAAAACCCTAAAAAAATGAAAATGGGAAATTGGGTTTGAGAGAAGATAGGAAAGGTGAGAGGAAGAGAGAGAAAGCGACGTGCGCAGTGGACAGGTGGGAAAGAGAGAGGCGATGAGAGAGAGACAGAGTGGCATACAGACACTACTGATTGCTGCTGTATCTGCGTGTCTCGCACTCTCGCTTCTTCAACTACATACTTTAGTTAATTACTCTTAACTCCTTTTTTATTTCTAATTCAGTCCTTCATGTTTTCATTCTTACCAATTCCGAACTCATACTTTTTTCTTCTTTTAGGATTTTTCATTCTTTGAACGATGAAATAGTAATAAATATTTAAAAACAACAAAAAAATAAAAAAATGTCAACAATTGAAATGTCCTTTATATTTATAAGGACATTATCTGATGCATAGGACTTAATGCATATCGAGGATCAAAATGATAATAATATCTCGCTCTATATATTGGGAACAGTAATCCATGAGGGCACTCAAGTCATTTTATTCTTATTAATATCCAAATTCCTCTCGATCGATATTATTTTTATTATAAGATCGAGTACTTTTGGTCTCTTCGATAATATTTTTTCATTAACCGATGTATGCAATGAGTACATATTATTCAGATTTCATGCACAAAAATCATCAAATAATTATGATTTTATTACTAAAATTGAACGTGAAATTATCTATTCTCATTTCAACTTCATGGCCGACATTTATGATTAAATCTACTTATGCATCACCTTATAATAAAATGATAAAAAAGGAAAATGATTTAGCGATGACGTGCAAGACATGGTCATGCCATTATTAGATTGAACCATTGACTAGGATTGCTTATATCCTAATCTCCAACTCATTTTGGCATTTTTAAAACAAACATTGATCAAACACATTCTCAAGTCATTGTTTGTACAAGCACTTCTTGAATATTCAACTAGACATCATCCAGATCAGCAGAAGTTTGATGGAGAGAACCTTAGAAAACCCTTACCTAAGTTGACGGTTGACAACAATGTCTTGACTCTTGAGTACCAGAGATTTGGAATGGGCCGAGGATATTCTATTTCAACAGAGCATCCCATGTCCATTTATGACTTCTGAAGGGCACAAGGTATTTGTCAGTTGCTACTGGGAATGAAGCTAAAACATTACAAGTTTGGATGTTGAGAATGTTGTGTAAGATTAAGGTCTCCTTTTTCCTCTGTATCTATAGCCTTTTTTATTCCTCATCGGATCGTTAACTACTGTAAGTATCTACTGTTGTTGTTGTTGTTGCTCTGAGTCCGAGTCCTTAATGTTACCCATGGCCTTAAGTCCCCTCAGTCTCTGCAACCCATTCAAAGTTACAAAGATATTGTTAAGAAAATGTCTCAAGGGAGACTCTCCTTGCTAGAATGGTCATAAAAATGTAGTTAATGTGGTACCTTTTTTGAAGTTTTCTTTCCCTTCACGTCATATCGGTCCAAACTCAAGTTGCATAGCCAAGCGCCAGGGTTCACCGCCTGAATATCATCATTAGTCATATACAATTTCAGAAGCTCGTTTCTACTCATTACATACAGAAGCTTGCTCATTTAGAGCACATAAGGGTTTGTGAGAACCTCAAGCTTATATTAAAAACAAGTAAGCACTCGAAACATTACTATAGGGTTAACTGCAAAGTGGTTACAAGTTTACATTGCAATGTTCTTTTCTACATGCTAAAGTGACACTTAAGGATCAGATTTATTTTTTTTCTTACGGATCAGATTTCACAGAGGTCCAAGGAAATTAACGCTAAAGGCATGGAACAAAAGCAATTGTGGTCCAAGTTCCAATCTATTGCAATATGCCAAATTGCCAATAAAAACTCCACTAAATACCCTCCACCTTATTAATTCCCTACACCGCATAAGAGAATAAAAATACATGTACACCACAAGAAAACAAGGAAATGAGGGACACTCGCACCAAATTCTGTCCACATGCCTCTATAGCTTTTCCATCAATAACTCAATTTTATAAAATTTTCGTAAGACTTTGCAGTACTCTCATCATTAGTACATTAATAAAACATGTAACTCCATAAACATTACGAGTTGCATACTCACAGTACCATATGTTTCCCACAGTTTTCATTTTTTTACTTCGATGTCCAAGCTCCACTTGAATAATGTATTAGCAAAAGCATCAGCCCGGTTTGTTAACCTAAACAATCTCCCTATTCACAAACAATGCCTAGAACCATTTTTCAAGAAAGCAAATAGGGTAGCAGAAGTTATTGAATCATGAACTACTCACGGAGCACAACTAAAGCCTAAACTGAAACACTGTGGTTACTGAGCACTTGATATTAAAACGTAATCTAAACACATCAATGAGATAACAGTCAATTCAAGATGAATGCGTCAAGAGAATTTAATAAAAGAAAATATAGAAAGCGCGAAAGGTGAGCTTATCCTTACATTGAGCGATAGTTGAACATGTTTAGCACGCTTCTTGGGTCTTTGCGGAAGCTTAGAACCCTTAATAGCCATGAAATCCTCTTCCTTCTCCTTGTTACTCAACCCAATAACAAACTTGGGTATCAAAACTGTTGGCACAGCAATACCTAAAACATCATCACTCCCAGAGTTGTCATTGTTGCTAACATGCTTGTTCTTCTTGTCTGGACTCCCCACTGCAGCTATATGTCCCCCTCCATTGGTATGCACTTTCATGTTCTCGGATTTCCTGCAAAAATGAAAATAGTTGGAAACTGTTTTTTTCAAATCAGATGCTGAAAGCAAGAAAAGAACATGCCTGGAATTTACGAGGAAATTGGGATATGGGTTTTGTTTTCTGGATTGAATGGTTTCAGGGATCGGATTGGATTGAATCGATGAGGGTTTATGTTGGAATTGAAGTCTTGAGCTTTGTGATCTTTTTTATTTATTTATTACATTTATTAGTACAATCTTTGATTGTTTGCCAGGCCAGCAGCTGTTGGTTTCTCGAAACCGTTGGTTGGTTGGTCGGTTCGCTTTTTTAATCTGTGGTCTCGACATCAATCAAATCAATTCTATTCGGACTAATTAAACAATTGAACCGGTACTGCTTTCATGAATTACAATGCGTCAAACCAAGAATGGATCGAAAA